>QANX01005575.1:0-31155 GCA_003254975.1 Ochetophila trinervis
GGGGCCTCTCTGGGAAATCCGGAGGGATTTCCGGGGCGGGTCTTGTCAGTATTGTGACGACCAGGATCCAGAGCCAAGGTAAGTGTGGGCGAGTGTAGGGGCACTGGCAGGCTACCTTACTGGCAGAGATTGGATCCAAGAGCCAGGGTAAGTGTGGGCGGGTGTAGAGGGCACTGGCAGGCTACCTTACTGGCAGAGATCGGTGTCCAATCTCACATCGCCCGGGTGTGGAAGGGTCATGTGGTAATGGTTCAAATGTAAAGTAAGCACTCTCTTAACAACCAAGGCCTTTTCAGAGCGTTTGGCTTCAGAGTTGGAAGAACTATGAGGTTAAGCGTGCTCCAGTGGGAGCATTCCTAGGATGGGTGACCCCCTGGGAAGTCTGACCAAAAACTCCATACCGTCTGAAGTGCGGTGGCTAAATTGGAGACAATATTGGTTGGAGAGAGAGTGTGGTGTTACAACACATGTTTCTGAAAATTTATTATATCATAACAACTACAACATCAAAAAATTAGGTCAGATGTTCTATCTAACAGTATTTGAAGGTTGAACACATAATTTTTTCAACAGCTTTTTGAATGTCCTCCTCTCTTTTTCTCCCCGTGCACATATGGTAGGTATGTTTCTCGAAACAATTTATTTTCCCACCATTGCAACATCCTTGTAAAACAACTAGTGACATAAATAAAACCGAAAAAGATAGTCAAACAATATTATATACTATGTAAACAAATACAATATATATTAATCGACCTTTTTCTAACCTGCAGCACCAACAAGCATCCACATATATAATGGAGATTGGAATTCTTGTACTTTCAGATACCCGCAGCACAACAATCGAAAGTCCACATTGCTTATTTTTTTTCCTCTAACTGAATTGACATTTTGAACTCTATTTAAATTCTTACATTTAATAAACACTGAAGAGGTACAATTCAAAATTGTTCACAATCAAGAACAGAGTGAATAATACTTTAAAGTCATTCCCATTCGCTTCTTTATTGGTCAATATCTAATGCAGAGCAGCAATGGGTATATGTCCTTTATGCAATTTGCATTTCATTTTCATCTTCTCCAACGCCTCCATGTCATCGGTATCATCACATGCACTTCCATCATCCGGCAGACCCATCAACTTCTCAACAGCTTCTGGACCGATAGGATAGACTGTCCCATGCAAGTCTATGGCAAGACGAAAAGGATCAAATTGATCCACCAACCACAACACCGACTTCCTATCAATCAGACACAATTTACAACGAATGAGGAAACCAAACCCAATTTCTTCCACCGCCTTCTTTTTTGTTCTCGCTGAAATTGTATGCTACACTCCACACACATTCTGGGTTGCATCTGGTGAGAGGATGTCATCGGGTTCACTACTATGCCTCATTTTCTCTTTACCACAAAGACCTTACATTTTCCTTCCCAATTCCTTCAAAGCCTGCAGAAAACAAACATCAGAGAATTAATATTGACGAATATAAATTTATGATAAATCAAGCTTTCATAATTGGTTACCTCTTTATTGATTTTATTGCTGCTACTTTACTTCATCACCCTGCCTTCACTCTTACTACAAAAACAACAAATTAAATACAATGTTTCAAATTTTGAAACACTCTTTGCATTGTCACATATTTTGTTTCAACTACATGTAAAACAAATTTCAATACTAAATAATTATATTTGTACTCATAGATAATTAAACCACGTATTAGATTTTCATTTTCGATTTCCTTTTTTTTTTTGTTGGACGATCTTGCATCGGACGTGTCTGCCATGCTGTGGTGGTTATTCGAAGGCTATTGGGTGACACAACAAGAATGCATAATAAGTAAATATGTAAGATAAAGGGAAGTAAACTAGTAATTTAAAACAAGAAAACAAGTACTCATACACTATTCTCATTTAGGCACTTTTGTTTAAGTATAAGAAGGAATTTAGCTACATAAGAAGTTTTCATTCTTTATTTTATAAAATAATATTCACAAACCTTTATAAGCTTTATAAGGAATCATTATGCATAAGAAAGATAGTCAGTAACTTCAATTTTGGGTTTAGTTTATTTATAAGCATAGTTCCTTGCAAATTCAATTCGTGGAGTGAATGCACAAACCTTTGACGTGCTCAAACAGTTTCCATCTTTGAAATCCATTTGTACTCAATCTTCGATCTTCTAATTGAATTTCATCTATGTTGGAGGTTAATAGGTGCAGATCTACATTGAAACAATAGAAGTTCTATTAGTAAACTCGAAAAAGAAAAGAAAGATTTTTGTTTTTAAAATCAAAGAATTGGAATTCATAAATGACATTTCCAAAAAACCTATCAAGTTCTCAGCTTTTATGCCTGCATATAGAGGATATAGATAAAGTTACGCATCCACCCACTTTTCCAAAAAGCCACATGCCATCCTTAACTCTTTATCACATTCACATCCCCATCAAAATGCTAGAACTCTAAGGCACATACTTTTACAACTATCCATGATAGATGGAAAATGAAACCCAAGCAAGGTATATAACCTACTAACTCTTATGCAACTAAAAACCTAAAATATTATCCAAATATTGTAAGCAACATCATGAAATTTAAAGCTAAAAATATATAAACTGCTGCTATATAAGAAGTGTAATATATTGTGAAGTGGGAAAAAGGAAGATAAAATAGGGTAGGAGAGCACATGGAAAAATAAATTAAAGAATTAAATAACTAAGAAAATTTATTATCATTTCTATTCAAGATGACTATTTAATGGTCTAACTTATTGGACCAATGTGGCTATGAAACATATGGTAGAATCAATATAACATATAAATACAAAATAAAATGCAAGACAAGTAATACAGGTTATATTAGTCAATTAACATAATATGCATTGTTATTTCATATTAATTCCCATTTGGAATTTAGAAGCAAGAGGTCCAAGCTCTGACTAATGCTGCATTGCAACTCTCCGACTGCAAATCTGATAAACTTCATAAACAAAGCATAGTAAAATCTAAAAACACAAACATCGTTAATTTGAATTAATCCGTCTCTTGATAACTAAATTTTCACCATAACAGAATATGGAAAATAACTATTGGGATGAAGTGCTTTAAAGCCTATCCAATTACATATATATATATATATATATATATATATATATATATGCGCACTTAGGTTTCTAATCTCCAAGTAATTGAATTCAAAAAATGCAAGAAATGGAGTTACTAGCCACTAATGCAAGTTGGTCTGATTACTTAATCACCAAGTAATTGAATTCAAGAAATGCAAATTTATTAATCATAGCTATAACATGCATATGTTTTTTTTCATGATCATGTCATTAAATTTGAATTGAGACAATCCAGTTAATCAATAATTATAGAATTATTTTATTATCCAATATTTATACAATTATTTTATTATCCTACTAATTGAATCTCTACAAAATAAATGTAATAAATAAACCTCACTTTCCATTGAAATTAAATATAAACTAATGCTAGTGCTACATATCATTATAAAATGTAGAGTTATGTTAGGTATAATAGATTCCTTAAGTCAACATTATATACATAGAATCATTATCATTCCCTGCACCCATTGCATAAAGTACAATCCAATCCATTCATATTTTAATACATGAAAATTGTGGTGCTTTAAAAGCAATTAAAACAAAACTATAAACATTTACCTCATGTATACTATCTAACTCCCACATTAAACCATGAAAATATATGGAAGATAATAGAATATAGAAAATAACTATTTGGATGAAGTGCTTTAAAGCATATCCAATTACCCATGTATGTGTGCTTTGGTTTATCTTCAATTCCTAATTATACTCTCAATTTCTTACACATAGAGGTACAAAAAGATAATATTACTCCTGACTTTAAAATAAACATATAGAGAAGATAAATTAACTATGCCACAAGAAATTTGGCTCAGATTTTCAAATACCCCACTATGGATTCTTTAGAATTATGTCTTCTTGTGTTGGAAAAACCATATTTGATTATCCAAATACCCTCAAACTTTTTATTTTTATTTTTTTGTTAGAACAGAAAAATAAGAATCGCAAGGTTTTAAAAAAACATATAAACAGTTACTTCTGGAAGAATCTGAAGCACCTTTTCAAAAACCATATATACAAAAATCCTCGAGACTTGCAAGTTTTTATCCATCAAGCTGAAGCATCATTTTAAAAACACACATATATATATATATAGAATCTGAAGATCCTTTTGAAAACACATATGTATAGTTATTTCTTAAACATACACTTGCAAGTTTTTATCCATCAATCAAGTAGAAATCCTCGAGAAAAACCCAAAAATTATGCCACTAAAGTAATTACAACTATATATATTGTTTTAAATAATAAAAAAAACTAAGAATTTCATACCTTTGTAAACACAACTTTCAGTAAGACCTTGATTTACCATGCATAAATCTTGCAAACTAAGCATGTCGTCGTTTGGTAGTTGAAGTTGGTATGGGTTTGTTCTTGTCGCCAATTTGGCATGTATCAGTGGTTAAAGCTTTGGGTAAGCTGGATAAGAAAGAAATTTGAGTAGGGTAGAGGAGTTGGAGATGAGAGATTTGGGTAGAATTGAGGGTGTTTTTAGGTAGGAAAGAGAGTAAGGCAGAGGAATGGCTGAGAGCGACAATACTAATTGGGTGCATTTGGTACGCAGGATCGGATTGGATCGGATATAGCTAGCAGGATGAGATCGGATTGGATATAGCAAGATTGGATTTCTCAAATCTTGTCCTGTGTTTAGTGCAGTCTCGGATTAGATAACATGATTTAATATACTGTGTTTGGTGTAATCTTGGACTGTATTGTATTATATTTCAATTTAATAATATATTTTATATTTTATAAATTATATTTTTAAATGTAATTTTAATTATTAATTTAAATAAACATGATATATAAAATATATTGTAATATATTTCTAGTTATAAAACTTGTTGAAACATAATATTATGTCATTTAGAAAATATTAAACATAATTTAATACAAATATGTCATAATTGTTCACAACAACAGAAAGAACTACTAAAATTAAAAACAATAAAAGCTTTATTAACCTCATACATATGTGCCAGTATACTCAAACAGCTACTCCAACTGTGCAACCGACAATTAAACCAATGAAAAATGAACATCCATTTATGCTTCGATAATTGGGTTTATGGTGATTATCCTTTCCAAATGCACGCTCTTTGCAATCAAGCACAATAAAAATTTTCTTTCCTCATTCATTTCTATAACCCTAAAAAAAATTTATTAATGAATTTTGGTTGTAAACCAAAAAAGGCACATTAGCACATAAAAAACACATTATCGGGTAAAAATCACAGCTGGAAGAATACTCAAAACTACCATTTTCAGTCTAAAAGTCTTAAGTGCATCTTCTACATGCTTTATTACAATAGTGTAAGACAGTGCATGCAATTATTGTAATTTTTTGCCCAGCTACAACATAAATTGTCTTACAACAGCAGCACTTGCAAACACAATACTTTTCAATATCTTAAAGATTTTATTTTAAGAATACTCAAAACCAAATAAGAAACAATAATTACAACACACAGCACAAGAATAGCAGCTAGCCACAAGCTGCAACACCAAGCAGGCACAAGTAAACAATTAATAGACCAATTATTGAAATGGCATAGCAAAATAAGTGTTTTATCTTTACCACAGACCACATTCATGAAATAAAACAGCAAATAGAGATGCACTCAAAATTGTTAACACTTTTAGAAGAAAGATTTAGTTGGCATTACTACAAGGTAAGGCTGATTTAGAATAACATGTTTCAAAATAAAACCAAATACATTATCAGGTACTATATGATTGAATCAGTCTCTCTATAGCCAAATCAAAAGTAGCTATGTGTAAGTTGATCCAAGGCCACTGATAGAAATCTTTTGTGTACTTATATTACAACCACTTCTAGCAAATTTGTTAAGAGTGCTTTACAAATTAATTGAAACGATTGTTATATAGTATGTTTAAGCTCCAAAAATAACTAAGAACTCAGAAAAGGTCATATTAATCCGAAAAGCAGTCCTGCGATTTGGCATACACTTCAAAAACTTTAAAGCTATGTGTAAATGAGTTTATTAAGTCATAGAGACGCAGTAACCTTGATTGTCATTCTTGTTTCATATGTATACTGGCTTTTTGAATATTATAAAAACAATGTGCATATTATCTTATCATTACAAGATAAGTCCAAACTGACTATTTATAATAACAACAAAAACAAAAACAGGGCACAAAAAAGATGTAAAATGTAAAGTCAACAAAAACTCATATCCATACAAGAAAAAAAAAACAGTTAGAAAAATGGAAAATTTAATTCAGATTATATATATATATAAATGAAAATAAGATATTTATAGGCCTTCTCTCCGTTTACAATTAGGCTTGGTATAATCTGGTAACACTCATTTACCGAAAAATTTCATACGAAACAAACTCAAATCGTTAATCTCCCTTGTTGGAAAGATCAATGAGCAAAGTTATAGGTATATTATACATGCACAATCCTAAAATAAATGTTAAAAAAAAAAACTAAAGCCAGAAGAAAATGAGTAGAAAACGCAGATAGAGGCTTTGATGCAAAAAGAAAGAGAAGCCCAAGATTTTAGGAGGCGAAAAAGATTTGACCTTTGAAATGTTGAGATGAGATGGTGGTTGTTGTTGATGCAAATGGAAATGGGTGCTTCACTAAAGCCTTGAATTAAGCCCGATTCGAATATGAGAAATACAAACACAAAAAAAAAAACTCAAAACTGAGAAATTGGGAATAAAGGAAACCGAAGATTGAAGCAGATAAAGTCGATTGAAGCAAATTTCAAACCTGATTGAAGCAAATTGGAGTGATGCGCGAGTTATGTCCAAAAAGGGGAGCAGCTCCGTTGGAAGGAAGGGGAGCAGGTCGATTCAAAAAGGCGATGTGCGAGTTATGTCCAAATCCTAGTCCGATCTTCTAATACCGTGAATTTTTCCGATATTAGAAACTAGTATAATTGACTGGATGAGATTGGATAACATGATTTTTATATCTGATTCCCTGGCCACCATTAAACACCAGATAAAAGAGGAGATCAGATATAGAAATTCAATCCCTCCTCATCCGGTCAAACAAACACTACCATTGAGTTCAATTTTTTAAACATGTTTTTTATTAAAAGTTTGTAACCGGCTAGTAACTTTACCGATTTTGGTCAACATGGGTTTTCTTCTAGCTAGTTAAGCCCATAAGAGTTTCACTCTAGTCTATCTTTTGTTTTTAATCTTTTTTGTTTTTTTGTTTTTTGATAATCAGTTTTTAATCGGCTTTGATCGTGAAAGAAGAAAGTTGCCTTTGGGATATGGAAGGTGTACTACCTGAAAAAAAATTAAAAAAAAATTCAAATCAAATCATTACTTCTCGTAAATTTCAAAGAATATATATATATAAATTACCTTGATGTGTGTACAAATTTTCCTTTTTCAATTGTTTTTTATTATAGCAAGAAAAGAAAGACCAAAATTCAAGTAAAAAAGAAAAATGTTTCGGCTTGTGAAGGAAAAAATATTTCTAGAGCAATAAAGGAGGCTTGTATAGTGATTGTTTCTTTGAAAAAAGAAAAAAGAATCTGTATAATGCCGTCAGAGGAAAATTCCGGTGTCACAATTCTACCAAAATGGCAAAAAGATATATGTTGACAAGATCAATGGCCATTTCATATGGATACTGCCCTAGAAAGGTGTGACACAGACTGTGACTGTCACAATGACCATTCCGATGATGATGAAGGTATTGAATGCCTAGGGATTCTTATATCCCAGAAAGAAGGAAGCCGGTGACTAGATGTAAACATGTCACTCACCGTAGGAGACACCACCCTGATGATCCAGACTCCCCTTGGATTACTCCTTTGATGAAATCTCCTCTTCCCCCGAGGACACCTATCCATGATCTTCTCCGACAAAGCTGTAAGTCCATCCCTGCTCATATGCCCACTGGACAGCCTGTCCCCTGTATGATGCTTGGATCCCAAGCATCCCAAAGTTCTTATGACATAGACTTTCCGGCCTTCCTCAAGGCCCCTGCTCCTACTCGGCCCTTTGTCCTTCAAAAGAAGGTTACCCCTTCAGGAGAGATAGCTCATCTTACCACTGGTGAAGAAGTCCTTAACTGGCAATCCGCTGCCATTCAGAGTAACACCGATACTCTCCAAAGAATCTATGGCAAGCTTGATCAGATCGTTGGACATTCTCACTATCTTGATGAGAAAGTTGGTTCCTTATCTGAGAAACTTCAGACTTTCTATTCAAGGCTTCTCGGCAAAATAGACCTCCTCCATACTGAGCTTTAACGGCTCATCCGACAGGGCTCTTTTGGCCAAGAATATCTTGAAAAAGAGGCTAAGCTAAGACAGATGCAAAAACAGCTTCAACAAATTACTAATGATGTAAAGCATAGGGATCCTCGGGCATCTTTCTCAAATACCCAGCAGTCTAGCTTTGCAACGCTGGCTACTTCTTCAGCTCCCATGATGACCTATGAGCTCTTGAGAAGGTTCCCCCAGGACCTTTCTTCCTCCCCTCCTCCTCGAAGGCTGACGCCGAGACCCAGGATGCAGCCTGCACCTGGACCAAGGATGCCATCTCCTCCTCTGTCTTATCCCCATGATTGTACATTTGGCCAGCATCCGCCGCAACAGATGGCCATTAGCCATCAGACTCTTCCCTCTGAAGATTCTTCTCAAACATTTGCCACTACAGATTATAGTGGAGAAAGTACTGACAGTGATCTTGTTAAAATCACTAATCTTCTTATGGCAGACCCTCCTACCTCAGGCACTACCAGGCAAGAATCTTGTCCTGATCCGACTGTAGAGATCCCTTCAGATGAAGATGTTGGGGAAACTAACACCCCTCCAAAGCCTTTGCCAACTGATGATTTCCCAAAACCTAACACCGGCCCTTGGTTTAGCCTTGATGATACCCCCCCTCATCAATGGGATAATAAGTTCAAATAATTTGCTGCCTGGATTGTTAATCAAGCTGTACGCCCTGAGGCAAATCCTAGGATCATCCTTGTCGATTTCTTATCCAGAACCGTTGGGTTTCTTCGAGACTGGTGGAAATCTCTAGGAGAATACAGACAGCTCCAGTTCTTAAACTTCCTTCTCAACCAGGCTCTTGCAGAACTTCGTCTTCAGTTTTTAGGGAAGTCTCAGCCCCAGGAGCAGCAGAATAGAAAAGATTATTTTGCCATGAAATGCTGTTCTTTAAAAAGGAAGGATTTGGACATTCACTACCAAAGAATGTCTAAACTCTTTTATGCCCTTAATGGCTTCGACAGCATTGAGCTTAAACATGTCTACATTACCTCCCTACCTGATGACATTCAGCCTGAATTAGAAAGGGAAGTTGCTTCTGACCAAAAAGGCCTTATCCATCTCACTCTCGGAGAAATTCACCAAAAGGCTCTCATTGCCTTGGAAAAAATATGCGAGCAACATTCTTATTGGACAAAATTCATGAGCAGAGGGTCTAAGTTTGAAAAGCTATGCCAGAAGCCTTATCTTCAGATCAAATGCAAAGATAACAAGTGTTCCTGCTCCACAAAGAAGAGCCATCATTTTCAGAAGTACTCTTCCGCTCCCTAGAAAAGAAAATTCAAGACCTCTTTCAAAAAGAAGGTCCATTTTTTCAAATGAAAACCTCAAGGAGATAAGAATAGCAAATCAGACCACTGTTTTATATGCGGAAAGAGGGGCCACTTTGCCAAGAAATGCCCAAATAAACCTCAGAAGTCTGCTCGACTTATCCAAGCTCTCCAAATGGAGCTGGCTTCCAGAAATGATAAAGACGCTGAGCTTGAATCTCTCTTCGAAGAGCAATCTCAGGATGATGAAGACACTATTTTTGCTCTCCATGAGTCTTCCTCGGATAGCTCCAGTGACGGTCATGGTCCCCTATATTGCCTGAATCAAGTCTATCAGAGCAGTCAGTCTTCTCCCCCAATTCCCAATGTTGAGATAGATTTATTACTCTCCAAATACGATGTCCCTATTAAGCTCATTGCTTACATGGACACCGGTGCTCACAAGACTATGATGAATCCCTCTGTTCTGCCAGAAGACCAATGGGTTTCTCATAAAGAATATTTCAAGGCAGCTGATGACAAGGTCTTCTCGATCAAATTAATTTCAAAAAGAAAAATAGGAATCAAGTTTTTTCCTAACTATGTCATTTAGACTCATGTGTTAGGAAGTAAACTTCCTGACAAAGACCTTCTGATAGGAATGGATACCTACTTCCAAGCTCAGCACCTTCGTATCCTTCCCTTTGGAATCAGGTATAAGAACCAATTCAAACCTTATTCCTAAGTTGTTTTCTCTTCAGCAGGCTCCCCTGTAGTATTCTGATTTTCAGACAAGCCTCATTCGCCTGTGTGCAAATTCACATGAAGATTTTGAAAAAGGACATCCTTCTCCTCTTTGAAGAAACCAAGCTTTCTTTGTCCAATTGCCTTTCAAGAAGAATGAGGATATAAATCCTACGAAGGCTTCTCATCCGGGGATGACCCCCTCAGATTTAAGGCTGGCCCATGAAAAATGTGCCCAGCTCCTGGCCCAGGGTCTCATTGAACCCACTATCTCTGATTGGGTCTGCCAGGCATTTTATGTTGAAAAAAGGTCCGAGGTCATCTGAGAAAAGAAAAGACTTGTCATAGATTACAAACCCTTAAACCTCTTCCTAAAAGATGACAAGTTTCCTCTTCCTAAGATCCAACCCTTGTTTGCCCAGCTTCATGAAGCAAAAATCTTTTCTAAATTCGACCTCAAAGCCGGATTTTGGCAAATTGGGATTGATCCCTTTGATAGGCCCAAAACAGCCTTTTGCATACCTAACGCCCAGTACCAATGGACTGTTCTCCCATTCGGGCTCAAGGTTGCCCCATCTCTGTTCCAAAAAACAATGTTAAAAATATTTGAGCCTATCCTGAATAACACTCTCGTCTACATAGACGATATCCTCCTGTTCTCCAACACTCATGAAGAGCATCATGCTCTGCTGACTCAGTTTCTGGATATATCTCAGCACCATGGCATCATGCTTTCTGAGCAAAAGAGCTTTCTAGCTCAACCTTCCATTGATTTCCTTGGATTGCATATCCGTGACGGAATCTATCAACCATGAGATCATCTAACGCAGGAGCTGGTTAAGTTCCCAAATGAAAATCTTACCCAGAAGCAGATTCAGCAATTCTTGGGAATCATCAACTACGTAAGGGATTTTATCCCCAAGGTAGCTCTCCACACGAGTAAGCTCTCTGCTCTGCTAAAGAAAAATCATCCTCCCTGGAGCTCTACCCAGACTCAAGCCATAAAGGCCCTTAAGGAGATAGCTGCTCATCCACCTCCATTGAAGATCCCTGGTACAGGGCAACGGATCCTCCAAACTGACGCCAGTGATGATTATTGGGGAGCCCTTCTCCTTGAAGAAGATAAACATGGGAAACGATATTATTGTGCCCATGCTAGCGGACAGTTTTCTCCAGCAGAAAAACACTACCACACCATCTACGAGGAGATCCTTGCTGTGAAATATGGTATTAAGAAATTCGAATTCCATCTGCTTGGATACCATTTCCTGATCAACATGGACAATTCATCCTTTCCCAGAGTCCTTGATTTTAAAAATAAAGTTCTCTCTGATAAGCAACTTCTTCGTCTCAAGGATTGGTTCTCTAAATATGACTTCTCTGTCAAGCATCTTAAAGGGCAGGAAAATTTGATCCGGGATCTTCTCTCAAGGACTTCTCCCATGGAACTAATCTCTCACATATCCTCTTTTCCCTTGATTATGATGGCCAATCCTCCTCATCTCCCTGATCAAGCGACTATCCAGAGAAACCTTCCTCCGGATCTTTATGATCATTTTCCCCCACACATCATCCTTGCCTATGCAAAAGAAAAAAGAGCTACTTACCTGTACCATGTGCTCCACTGTCTTGATCAGCCCCATAGAGCCTATCTGTGGAATGATAAGTTATATTCTACAGTCTCATTCTACTTTGATCCAAGGCTGACTTTCACTGATGAGCTTCTCTGGTATCTATGGTGTTGTATTATAGAGCATTATGTTGCTCTTGTCTTCCCTACTCTTCCTCTCCTCGATCATCTGATAAATACCAACAACCATGATTCCCTTCTCTGGACCTTTCTAGAATGGTTTCACAACCTTCAATGGTGGAGGGAAGAACTCTACAAGATTCTTCAGCACAAGAACTTATGGAAGCTCCCGCCAGACAAACAGAAGGAAACATCATCCATCTTCATACTTCATAGGCCATACCACTTCAATAAAACAAATGGCAAATTATGGGCTCAAGGAATGGCGTATGAATGGGCCACTGTTTCAAAGACCCAATTAACCACTACTTAGAAGCCTTTACTTCAAGATTTCCTTCGAAAAATCAACAACCTTGACGGGACTTCAGGACCTGATGAAGTCCTCATTATCCCTGACCGTTCTCCCCCAGGCCCATGTTCAGAAAATTCTAGCCCATCATGGACCCTCGATCCAGGCCCTTCCAACCCTACTCCTATGGATCTTGGTCCCTCTGGTGACTTTGATAATCCTACTGATAGGCCCGATGGTATCCCCCATGCCTCTCATAACTTTCAAGATTCTCTGTTTCAAGATTCCCAGGATCCCTATGACGATCATTTTGACACAGGGATGGATCACAATGTAGGACCTCAGTGGGAGACAGACAGCCCACGTGATACTACTACTGCACCTTGGTGGAAAGGTTTCGGGCGAAGCACATCTTTGGATTCGGATGACTCAGACTACAGAAATCTTAACGTGTCGCCCAGCCAGAATAGCATGTGATGCTTTCGGTGGCTTTTACTTTTCACTTTTACTTTTCCCCTCATGTAATTGATCAGTTTGCTTTTACTTCTTCTTTTTGCTTTCCCCTTCTGCTTTTACCCCAGATAAAAGTGTTTGTAATGATGCCTTCTCCGGCTATAAATGGAGCCCCGTTCTCTCTTGTTTCTTAAGAGGAAAATCAAATAAACATTGTTTGGTTTGCTATCTTTAAAAATGTCCTGCTAATCTCTCTCGTTTCTTTCTCAAAGTTCATTTACTATGTCTTGTTCATCATCATCAGAGATGTTATGAGTATGCTCTGCACTTGCCTTGCGAAAGGGATCTGGTGCACTAGAAAATACATTAGTCTTTTGATTCTTCAGTAGTTCAGGTTTTTCTCAGTACTGGTACTGCTCTAAGAGGCATGAGACTTTGTGTGCCCAGGAGTGGCTTTGTGTGTCTCGAGCATACCTGAGTATTACCGGTGCTGCTGAAACTCCTAACCCCTGTTGGTATCAGAGAAAGTCCAATTATTAAAGTAGATCATTTTTGACAAAATCAAAAGAAGTGGATTCTTTTATAAAAAAAAAAAAATACTAAAATGCATTAAATGGGCTACATGATTACTCTGAGCTAAAGTCTAAAATTTAACTTTAAATGGATTTTAATCTAGAATTCTAAATAATTTTTAAATTTAAAAAAAGTTCAAAAATTTAAAAGGTCTTTTTAATTGGATTTGCAAAAAAAAAATTACTAATTGTTTTAAAAACTAATAATTTCAAAGTTTAAAACCCAAATCAAATGGATCCACGGTGAAAATAAATTCAAATAGATTTTAAATGTAGATCCACAATCTTATTTAGGACCAATTAAACTTAAAATTTAGATCGAATAAAAATCTAAATTATTTCAAATTAATTTTTAGCTCAAAAAAATATTAAGCTATAAAAAAAATGTCAAATTAAAACTATTGGATCAAAATCCAAATTTATTTTCAAATTCTATATAAATTATCCAAATTTTCAAAAATCTAAATTTCTAATTCCAAACTTTACCAAGTTCCAAATAAATAAATAAAATCTAGTTACAAATGGCTTGGTTCCTTTAAAAGAAGTATGTAAGTAGTTCAATATTTCAAACTGAGTGCAGCTGCAAATATTTTCAAAACTATTTTCTTTTCAAAATATAGTTGAAATCAAAAGGTAATTTTTTGGATTAAACAATTGTAATTAAGAATTATACAGCCTTGAATGGGTTGAACCATATTTTTAATAAACTCTTATATATTCTAAAAGGTATATATAAAAATATTGTTTGTGAATGCTAAATTTTCACAATCAACTCTTTCACTGTATTGTTATGAAACAAAATAACTCTTATGGCACGTTTGGTTTGTAGAATGATTATTTTATCAGTAGAAATAGCTATTCATGATAATAAAAAATGAGAAATGGGATAATCATTTCTATTTTTATGTTTGATGATTATATTAAAAAAGAATAAAGTTTAACCATTATAATATTTTTTTTCCAAAAATTGTCAAATTTGATAACAATTAATTAAAATATTTTTGTCCAAAAATTTTCAAAATTTGAAAAAACTAATTAAAAGTTTGATTTATATTTAATTATGTATTTTTGCTATATTATAATCCATCTTAATCTAATTTTTTCCAAATATGGAAATGATACTTTGAAATTTATCTATTTAAAAATATGAATAGCAATTCTGAATTTTTTTAAAGGAAGCTGTTCTTTCAATTAAAATAATATATATTCCTATGATTAACTGTTTTAAAATTCAAAAACCTACCAAATGCAGAAAATGTTAATCCTATGGAATAGCTATTCCATTTTCACATTCATTCTGCAAACCAAATTTACCTTTACTGCTTTGGTTCTGTTTGTCTATGTAATTTGCGGTAGGTTGCGATGTTGAACTCTAGCAAATAAATATCTAAAATAATCAAATATCCAATCCAGTAAATTTTAACAATCCAAAAGAATAGTTACATAGTCATAATATACTACCAAGAAGAATATATATACGGTCACAAAGCATGTTATATTAATAATTAATTACAAGTGTTTATATTATGATTTCAATTTACATGTACATCTGGTGCTAATCAAACTTCATGACTTGCAGCCACTGGATGCCATCTTGATGCTATTTCAGATCGAAAATCAACTCTAGAAGGCGGTAGTCTCATAAACAAAACTTCCTTAAAGTTACTTAGAATTCCATTGTCATAAGGATTTTTAGTACCCACATAACGTTCCCGGAAAATCTCATAAGCAGTCTAAAAAAAAGAAAATAAATAAAATAATAAAATAAAACCAAAACCCGAGAGATCAAGCAAATAATATTAAGTACCTAACTTAATCATGGAAACCACTTGCAATATGAACCATAACACGTCGACAAAATTACCAAAAGCTTAACTAAACAAGAAGGCAAAAACCTGGTTTACTGCGATCAGATAGACATGAAATAAGACAAGGCCACCCAAGAAAAAGCTGGCAGCAAAACAAAACGATGCCAGTGCAAGTGTTTCAGGGCAGTTCCTCATCAGCATGGCTAGCAAACTAGTACTGTTATCGCCGCTAATTCTCATGAGCATCGTTTGGTGGATTTTCCAGTAAGAGAAGACAAATATGAATATGAAAAAACCCAAGGCCGATACTACGAATAATAGGTACAATCTGTAGTTTCTCTGCACAAATTAGGAAAGTTACATTAGGATTCAGTAATTATTTACTCTATATATATATATATAAATTAAACTAGCTATGTTTAATTTCTATGTATTATTTATTACCAGCGCTATACATTGACCAATCCAAGGACAATGATGATCAAACTTCTCTACACAATTATCACATACAATGCAGTGGCAACTCCTGGGTGGTCTAAAAATCTTACATTCACGACAGTACTTTAGGGTCATTTCCACCCCATTAATATTGGTGATGACCCTCTTCTTTCTCATCCCACTACTAGTAGTGCAGTCCACGAACTCTTTCTCATTTCTCGGAATAATACCTGGATTAATGGCACTAACCAGGGCCAAATTGACAAGAACCTGAAACAATTCTCAAATGAAAATTATTCATATTTGAGTCTTGGGTTTTTTTTGCTCGGCTTTTTCTGATTAATTTGGACTATACTTACAACTATGGTCAAAATGAAGGAAAATGCGACAATGAGAGTGGAATGATTTGGAAGATCTCCTCCAATATAAACAGAAAATACCCAATCAGAAACAATTATAGAAACAGTCGTAAAGATCAACCCTCTTGGATCCGGGCCACATACAAGTAGGCCATGGAAGAAAAATACCTGAAAGTAAAATGATTTTAGTTTGGATATACTGGTAAAAAGTTCCAATTGTAACAATTTACAGTCGAATAAAAGCATATACAATGTACATTTTTCCCAGGCCAGACTTGGTAAGTCATAGTTCTTTCCAAATTGCCTCCACAAGCAAACCGTAGCCAATAATCCTCCATAACCCTTTTAATGGCAAACAAATTTCTTCTCAGAATCATCATAATATTTCTACCCTGATCTCCACCAATATTGTCCTTCTCTTCCACTTTTATTACATTATTATTCTCAGTCTCAGGTGAGTGGGAAAGAGCTCTTGGTTCCGTTACTTTCACATCCTTCGAAGCCATGATGATATTGATAACTGATTAGCAAAAATGAATTTCTATTCGAAAGCAGTAATAAAATAACCACCATTTTGAAAACCGAAAAGCGGTTACTTAAGACCGTTCGGCGCAAAGTTAGGCCCACAAAATTCTTATTGGGTTTCAGGAAAAGCCCAAATACGCTTCCGTTCGTCCGAGCCGCCACAAATCGCCGACTCATTTGGCTCCGAGCCTCCCTTGAACCTCTGGCTTCAATAGGTGAAAGTAAACGAAAGCAAAAATATTGAAAACAGAAACAAGAAAAACAAAGCAGAGAAAACAGAAGTGAAATGGAAAACAAGGCAAAACTCAAGCTCATGCTTGCCTTTGCTTCCGTGTCGGCGATTTCCATCTTGTTCATCGCTGAGTATCAAAGACGTCGAAAGCAAAAGTGTAGAGGAAGTTCGTGTTATTTAGGAGCTGACTCGAAGCCACAGTACGCCTTCAAACGAGTTTTAGCGGATAATTCCTTCTCCGCATTCAAGCATTTGAAGATCAATGATTCTGTTAACGGTACTCATTTCTACATTTCGGTAATCCAAGTTTATGCTTTTTTTTTCCTTTTTTTTTTTAGGTAATCCCAAAGTTGTGTTTGGTTGCCGAGAAAGTGTTGTAATTACGAAAGGAACGAAAATTTTAAATCTTAAGAGTGATAAACAGCGAGATTAGTCTTATGCTAAACTGGAAATTATGAAATAGTAGTGAAATTTGAGGTTGAAAATTTGATTTACTTAATGCGGAATGGTAGCTTTGAATTTATAATTTCTTCTATTTAGTTAAGTTTCTTGGCAAATCAAACCTAGCATGAAGCATTACGTTGAAAAGAATTGTGCTCCTTATGTTTCACCTCCTAGCTTCATTGTCAATGTAAATGTAATGAACTTAGTTAAAAAGAGCATATTGTAGCAGATAATACTTGGAATAAGCATCCTTATGAGGCTGAGATAACGGCATTACTGGAAAACCCTCGTCTTGAATTCAACTTAAGAACTGACAAAATGGATTTGAACATGAGCGAATTATACGTTTGGGTCAATACTGAGTTGCAGTTGAAGGAGCTCGTGGAAGCTTTGAGTAAAGAAAGGGTGTTTGCGGTTGATACTGAGCAACACAGCTTACGATCTTTTCTGGGTTTTACGGCTTTGATACAGGTGAATTATTGATATTCTTTTTTTATTGGAATGCTAGTTTTGTAATGCAGATAACTTGTTACTTATAAATCTATTTTTGAAATTTGACCAGATTTCTACCGACGAGGAAGATTATTTGATAGATACAATTGCTCTCCACGACTTTATGGGCCATCTTCGTGCAATTTTTGCTGATCCTAGTATATGTAAGGTATTTAAATTGAACGATTTTGTTATATTAGAAGAACGATAGCTTCTTAGATTTTAAATTCTTTCATTGCTTTTTCATATTTGATGTTGCTAGTAACCAGATAATGCTTGGAATTTAAGCCGCAAATCTGAGAGCTAACTGCTCCTGCAGACATATTTGTTATGCAACAGTGTTGGGGTGATGGGTCATACTCTAGCTGTTGATGATCATTGTTGTGGTGTAGGTATTCCATGGTGCAGATAATGATGTGCTCTGGCTGCAAAGGGACTTCCACATATATGTTGTTAATTTATTTGACACAGCCAAGGTCAGACCTTTTTGTACCAAGTTTTATGTTGGATGCGATGCGCCTTGTATCATTATTGTAAAATGTAATTGGATAGAAGCAAATCTTAGATAAAGGCATTATGGGTGGATTCAGCGATTGAAATAAATCAATTTATGTTCAGTTATTGCAATGCAGGCATGTGAGGTGTTGTCCAAACCACAGAAATCATTGGCTTATTTACTTGAATCATACTGTGGTGTAGCTACAAACAAAATGTTGCAGGTTTTGTCTTCAGTCTGTCTAAATGTCTTTCATTTTGTCTTGTGAGAATTTGGGTCTTGATTTGAGAATTTTTAAGGCCTTTTTTATTTCAAATAAGGTACTGTAGTATATCCACTAAAATACAAAGCTCCTTTTGGATACTTTTTTTTTAACTTTTGATTTTGAATGTTAAAATATATCAAAATTTGTTGGGTTTGAGATGTACCAATGCGCAAAAGATATTTAATACTTTTGCCATCAAAATCTTTATATTTATTTGTAGCGTGAAGATTGGAGACAACGTCCTTTGTCAATGGAAATGGTACGGTATGCTCGAACAGATGCACACTATTTATTGTATATTGCAAATTGTCTGATTGCGGAGTTGGGACAACAGGAAAATGGTACCAGTTCGACCTTTCTTTATCATTTTTCTTGTCAGAATTTGGTGTATCACTTGTTTATGTTGGAATATTGTAAAAACTTGGCAATATTATAACATACAAATCGTGGCATATTTAGGTGCTAACCAATTAATCCAGTCATGAAGATAGTGTATATCACTTGTTTTGAGACTGATTTAGTAGGAGAGTCAATAAGCTTAATATGCAAAATTTATGTGTTTAGTAAGATATGAGGCATTTAGGTATTTGATGGAAAAATTTAGTTTTTCTCTGATGCAGGAGTACTATCAATCTAAAATAATGTGCTTTGGTCATTTCATATATAGCCTATGCGTAGTCTTGATTCTAGTCATAACCTTTTAAATCCTAAATATACTATTTCTCATAGTATCAGAATTCTAAATATATTAATTTACCACACAAATCATGTCCAGATAACAAATTCCATTTTGTGCTCGAGGCTAATCGGCGTTCAAACATGATATGTTTGCAACTTTACACAAAAGAGATTGAAGCTTCTCCTGGAGAGTCTGCTGCTTTGTCCATATTTTCCCGTCATTTGAATGGTCAAGCAGGCAACTCATCACTTTCTTGTGAATTCCAGGTTTTACTTATGCTGTATTCTTTAACACTATGAAACTAGTTCATATGTTTCACGAGGTATTTTGGTGCAACATTCTTTTTGGTGTTGTTTCAGGATTCTGTGAGGCGATTGTGTGCATGGAGAGATTTAATGGTTAGTATTAACTTCTTCAACAATTTAGCTACAGTTTTGAGAATACTTTGTTACTGTTAATATGTTATTACAGTGCAGTAATGATGCATTGTTTGCATTCTATATATTAAGCATCTATCTGCTTTTACTTTTCAGGCTCGGGTGCATGATGAGAGCTTGAGATATGTATTACCAGACCAAGCAATTCTTGCTCTTGCAGATAAAGTTCCTAATACTCCAACAGACACAATTGCTCAAGCTGATTTTAGTGCAGATTCAAGTTTGAATTCCCTCATCCCATCTCCTTCGCCAGTTGTTTGCTGTCATTTGGATGATTTTCCTTATCTGCTACAGGACAAGATAGGCAACCAAGATGATATTTTTCCTGTAATTCTTCAAAAATGCCTGGGTCCAAATGGCAGTTGCCCACTATCTATTTTTAACTATGCTTTGTTGGTTAATTGTAATTCAAAACTTACATTTGTTTCTAAGCAAAATGGGGTAAAAAACTCAAAGCAAGTTGCTCAGAAGTCTTCTCGAGAGCTTTTCATTCAAAAGTTTTCCTGCAAATCTCCAGTATATCATAATTGCAGGATCTATGCAAATGATGGTCGGTTGCTTTGTTACTGTGATCGGAGAAAGCTTGAATGGTTAGAAGCATTTATACTCGGTATAATCATGACTACTAAGATTTTCTGTTTAACATGATTAATGTCATCTTCTACAGGTATATTCGTCGAGACCTAGCAAAACTTGTTGATGACAATCCACCTGCCATTATACTCCTTTTTGAACCCAAAGGTCGTCCAGAGGATGAAGGCAATGATTTTTATATTCAGAGTAAGAGAAACATATGTGTGGGCTGTGGTAACAAAAAAAATTATTTACGCTACAGAATAATTCCTTCATGCTACAGAATGCATTTCCCCGAGCATCTTAAAAGCCACCGTTCTCATGATATTGTCCTACTCTGTGTGGACTGTCATGAAGTTGCCCATGCTTCTGCTGAGAAGTATAAGAAACAGATAGCTAAAGAATTTGGAATTCCACTTTTTGTTCGTAAAGTGGTTGATTTAGAACAAACTCAAATTACCTCTGGGCCATCTGTGTCAGCAACAATACTTAAGGATGCAGGTGTATCTCCTTTACAATTGCGAATAGCTGCAATGGCACTTTTGCGTCATGGACCAAGAATGCCATCCAAGCGCCGTGAAGAACTGACAGAGGTAGAGGA
Source organism: Ochetophila trinervis (assembly GCA_003254975.1). NCBI lineage: Eukaryota > Viridiplantae > Streptophyta > Magnoliopsida > Rosales > Rhamnaceae > Ochetophila > Ochetophila trinervis. The sequence goes on from QANX01005575.1 coordinate 20,820, forward strand.
GCATGTTTTAAGTTCTTCAATATTCCTAGATAAGGATGTTTGATGAATAAATTAGTAGTTATGTTTGTAGGTTGGATAGAAAAAGCAGGACAGCCATACTAAAGTTGTCATATTAGCAAAATGTAGTTTTGTGGTTAAAACAGTGTCAATCAAATGTTTAAAGTGTCTACACATGGTGGTTCTTTAGCTAAATAGTTGTAATCTTGAGTCTTTTGGAAATAGATAGCATTTTTTTTTTCTTTTGCATACCATTCGATAAAAGTATTAATATGAGAAACTAGGCCTTGTTTTCAAGGTTTCTACTCATATTAATTGTTAGGTGAAGATTTCAGTCTGTTTATACTGTTTATATTTCTGTGGATGAAGTTTATTTTTTTATGCTCGTCACAGATTGTTATGAGATATTACAGAGGGAGGGAGATCTCTGAGGAAGATTTGGAAAGGGCTTTGCTAGTTGGCATGAGCCCTAATGAGAGAAGACGATTTGAAAGGAAGAAAGGATTGTCTTTTAAGCATTTAAAAGGAAGCATACTACCAAACGCAGAGCTGGAGACGATGACCAGTAGCATGGCAACATCTGAAACGTTGGGTGCATCAGAAGTTTATACGGAAAATGGTTTGTACACTGCAATAGCAGAAGAATCAAGCAGAATAGAAGATATAGACCTGTCAATGGAGAAGGGTGCTGATGTAGGCAACTTTTATTTAGACTCCAATTCAGGGATTCATGGAATAGCCTCTTCTATGGAAGAGAAGAATGTGAACTCAGATGGACATGGAGTTTCTGTTATAGAAAATGTCTCTGATGTAAAGGCTGATGATAACTGTGATAGAAGTCAACAAAATGGATTAGTTGACGGGTGTTTTATGGCATATGATGGAATTGCCCATGCTAAACATAAACCAAAGCTATCGCTATTAGGACATGGACCACATGGGAAGCAAGTTGTTGATTATCTTTTGAAGGAACATGGTGAGGATGGTGTACGTCAATTTTGTCATAGGTGGAGACAAGTATTTGTGGAAGCTGTTAATCCCCGTTTCTTACCTGCTGGATGGGATATTATGCACAGGTAAATTGGTTAGAAATGAATTATAACAATTACTTTTACTGATCTAAAGGAATTTATCATTTTGACTTTTAAATTACCTTTTCTGCCAGCATGACCACTGCCATGATAGCAGTTTTTTGTATACAGCTGCAACAATCCTACCCATCACATACACACGTTTGTTTGCTTTACCTTTTTCTGTTTTCTAAACTTCATCAACAATTCAACGCCGTTATAACCCTCGTAGCTTTTCTATTATGCCACCATTAGCCCTCCTCTGAATAGATTGACATCTATACAGAATGGCTGCAAAAATATGTGGACGAAATTATATACGTGTGCAGTTATAGGGTTCCACTAAGAAAATAGGATCCACCATTAAGTGCACTATAGAAGATTGGCTAGGATACAGCTTGCTTGCGTCGAGAGAACCGATTTTCCTTTTCAATTTGGTGTTTTTTTCTCTTTTAGCTGCTAAGTTTGGTTCATTTTTCCAAGGGTTTGATCATGAGCCCTGTTTTTGCCAGTGGTAGAAGAGACTTCGGTGAATTCAGTGTCTACAATCCTGGCAAGAATGTTTCTGCCACGTCAGAAAGTTGATGAATTCGGCAGGTGAGCAGCAACATGCTCTGAGGAAAACTTTCACTTTAGTATGTATGGCATAGCATAAAGATTTTGCTCTTGTTATCTTTTCCTGTCTTTTCTTTCATGTCTATTTTTTTGTGTGCCTCTTTTCTCATGTTAAGAATGAAATGGAAAGAATATTTAATTTTCATCATATGCTCCCATTTACCTTTCAAATATAAAATATTTCCATCTTTAAATTTTTCCAACCCTTATATATCAATTTTCACTTTGAAGCTTCGGAAAAAAAGGTAAATAAGTATTCCCCCGAGAATTTTATTGTATTTCGTACGGCTGTCGGCGCATTTCCACGCTAACCTAAAAGCATTGGCAAGCGGTTAAGTGAAGCTCGCCGATGTGACGGCAAATAAGAAGATAGATTTTTTTTTGGTGAAAAAATAAGAAGATAGATAGTAGGATGTATGGAAATTTAGAAATATATTCCTATACATTTAAAAGAAATTTAAAAACAAAAAATTATTTTATTTTATTTTTTTTTTTGCTTGGACGGTTCGGTGATCCTAAATTGGCCAGATAGAGCCAGAATCCAAATCTGCCTGCACATAGTCGGGATTCTAAATCATCTAGACGAGATTGAGACCCAACTCGCTTGGATAGGTCAGGGCTTTGGATTGCCCAAATAAAGCTAAGACTCCGAATTTGCTATGTAGGCCAAGATCCGGGACCGTTAAGCAGTGCCAAAATCTAAAATATTTAGATGGCTTAAATTTGATGTTCAATATTAGTAAATTTATGTAAATTTCATTTGTAAAATTTTTAAAAAAATACATACAATTTAATTTAAAAAAAAAAAAAAAACCTGTTACAAACATTTTTTTTCTTTCATATAAAATAAAAATAAAAAATAGTTGCTTTTTTATTTTAATAAAAACATACACAAAAACTATAAACCAAAACTAAAAACTAAAATAAAAATACTAAATCCGTTATTAAACAGAACCTAAGTAAACCTTTTTTCGGGTTGAAAACAAGGGAGCTGAAAATAAATTTTCAGATTTTTTGAGATATAATTTATATCCTGAGTCTATTTTAGATTGTCTAGCTCTTGATACGAGGTTTAACCCCTCGACTGAGTTGGACAGGCTTTCTCTTCTGTAAGCCTTCTTTTGGTTTAATACAAACTTTTGTTTTAGCAAAATATAAAAAAATAAAAAAAGTGAACCTTTTTTTTTTCCTTCAATTAAATAGAATTAGAATGCTTGGTTTTAGTAGATTTTAAAATATTAGATTTTTAAAAAGATTAACCAAAAGAGAATTATTCTACGCATTATTTTTTTTTTGCCCCCTTGCATCGAATTCATCCCATCTACCTACCCTAAACATACATTTGATATTGCTGATAACAAACAAATGAAACCAGAGCTTAAAAATGTACTGATGAAATGTAATGTGTTACTAATTTTCGTAGTAGAATCTTTGGTGCGTTACTGCAGTTCCTATTTGCACCAAAAAAATAATAAATAAATAAAAAACAAAACAAAACTGTAGCAGAGGAAAGTGATGTAATGGGTTAAATGTATCTTCTCTCATAGCCAAAGTATGTAAAATCATTATACTAAGAATAACTCTGCTATAACCATTTGGAAGATTTTGTTTTTGTATGTCGAACTATGCCTACCCTATCTCTCTCTCTCTCCCCATACAAAAATTTCAAATCTCAGTAAACTTATCCAACTACCACCGGTGCCTCTCAACAACCGGAAGCATCCAAAAGTGCAACATCGCTCGACCTCTAAACCACCTGAATATCTCATAATGGCATCTGTCAGTAAATTTTTTATGCAAATATGAGCTTCGCTGCCTCAACAGAGATAAGGGATGCAAAATGAAATCTGCAACACGTCAAGAACTTACCAGCTTTCAGCTTTAGTATTCCTAGAGCAACAACAGTTGAGACTTGTGATCAATGCCATTGAAGATGAAAGTCCCAGGCATGGGCACGAACTGTCTTGTTATGAGCTGAGGTTGCAGTATCAGAAAAGAGTAGGTTAGTCTATGCTACGAGTGGACAAAGTATAGAGGAAAAAATATCAGGAGGCTAAATTGGAAGTCACTAACCCTAAACAAGAAGTGAGAAAATGAAATATAATCAAATAAGTAAATCTCAACCAGCATATGGTTCTTCCTGACAACATGCAAATCTACCTAAACTGTAAGCTCTAAGCCTCTAATTACAAACCTTTATCACTTCTTGTGATGCAATTCCTCCTATGAAAGCAGCTACTGCATGGAGCTCTGCCGCACCGAATCGACAAATCTCATTAATAAGGTCCTCAGTTAAGGTAGATCCATTGCAACCCAAGTCACCAAGTAGACCAACAGCAGTAGTCTTCAATCGAGATATGTCCTCATCCATCGCCCTGCATGAAAATCACCACCATGAGCATGCAGGTCACATATCAGGAGCTTAAAATGAAGTTGTTAGTAAGATAGAAACAGAATAATGTGTTACCCATTGAATTGCCCAGGAAAACTATTGTAGTTAGCAGCAAACCGATCGACAGCTCTAAGAAGAATATAGAATCCCACAGCGACACTGCCAGCATACAATCAGGAAACAGTAGGTTGTAAGCGTCCTCAATTTTATTTTTCTATTTCCCTTTCCTTTTGGATTTGGATTTACTTCACTATCACATAATGCTCTCATCAACAATACCCACAGGGCATTATTTATCTATTTCTATTACATCAATCATACACAGTTTTGCTAGGCTCTTATTCTTTGCCTGCCAAAGACAGATTCTAATATTGTATGGAAACAACCATCAGTTTATATACCAAAAAGGTTCTGTTGTTAATAACTATGCATAGAGTAGAGCAAACACAGAAAGGTGAACCGAACAGCTTGGGTGCATTAAAATCTATAATAAAAAACAATAAAATCAATGTCTCACCTGTAGTCTTCATCTGTCAGATACTTCTGTAGTTCTGATAATATTGGAGAATTAAATTCTTCCTCGACAAGGCGATATCTACAAATCTACAAAAGTAAAAATTGGTGTTCCTTAAAGAAACAAAATATATAAGAAATGCTATAATATAGACGCTGAATATGCAGCTACAAGCCCATAACATACAGTTTGCAGGTGGATGTTTTGGGGACAGATGTCTAGTATTTAATTGGAATCATCAACAAGGCAGCATAGAAGACCAATAATAAAAAAGCCTAGATAGTTTCCTCATACATGGTGGAACAAGTGAACTATCAGAAGGACTATATGGAAATAACTGAAACAATTTGGTAGATCATTTACATATTCTTTTGAGGTTAGCATCCTTGAGATTTAGTTATATTTTCTGAAAAGTTTATTATAAACCAAGGAAAAGACGTAGATTACATAAAAATAATGAAACTTTATTCACTTACTTTGAGTTTTCTCGCATTCTTACAGAAACCTTTTATTATTGCCTTTGAGATGCTATTTGGATCTCGACCAATTTTCCTCAGAATATTTCTAACCCGTTGCTCAATAGCAAGAAAATCAGCATCAGCCTTGGATAAGTAAATATTCTGTAAATTCACATAATGCCTACAACATATCGTTGTTCATCTTATATCAGTAAATTGCTTCTTTTTATTTTTTATTACCAATTTCTTAAGCAGAGAAAGAACGAAAATAGCATCATATCATTGAGAAACTGTCACTAACTCAGTTGAGGATGTCATATCTGGTATTGATCCCTCCAGGGGTGCCTCACCACCACCTTCCTTTGTTAAGAATTCCTGCAAATGTAAGACATATCCAATCATACAACTTAACAGAGTCCCAAAAGAAATACAGAATAAGCGGCAGTCTCAGTGTAGGGCTTGATAACAAAAATAATACCCGTTGGACAGATGTAGATCAAACATAAATGCTAACTAAATTGTGCAATTCTTATTCTTGAAACCAAAAAAAAGAAATATTGTCTTTTGTATAGTTTTTATAATTAGACATTCAACATGGCTCAAATCTGAAGAAGCCTTTCAATGGAAACCAAAACTTCAATCGTGAATATCTCCCTTGGTTCCCAAAGAAAAAAATTTAATTGAGTTAACCATCAATTTCAAAAGTCTTAAGTTTAAAAAAAATAAAAAAATAAAAAAATTATCAAAAGTTTTTTCCGTTAAAAAATAAATTAATAAATAAAGTTTAAGCTAATATGAAGAAGATCCAACCATGTATATCATGTTACCATAACAAATGGCAAACAACCTTTAAAATTGGACAAATTGATCTTCTCTTCTAGTACTAGCAACTAGCAAGGGAAACTAGTCAACCAAACACCACACAAATTTTCAAAATATCACTTTGGCAGGATTCTGAATGACAGTATTGCATAGTACCCTCCTAGAAATTTAGCAGGTAACATGAAATACATCTTTGCAACATTAAAGTTAAACACACTATTTACAGATGTCACACATGCAATTTTGCAATTTTAAGTACACCAACCTTCAATGCTGCGACCATTATCCAAAAATCCGATGAACTGGAATCAACTTCAGCACAACTATCATTAATTACCTGTTGCAAATCTGAACCTGAGATATAAAAGAAATTTATTTTTAACTGCCTAATTAGATTAAAGCTAATATTGGATGACCAATAGTAACATTATTCTTTATGACAAACTCAATAAAATTGAACTGCAAACTTCATAAACATGTAGGAACCTTTCACTGTATATGAAGTAACCCTCTCCAGTCTACTTGCTTCACAAATTAGAACCTAGTTTGTTTATTATAAACATTTTCAGGATCCTCTGATCACTTATTGCTTAATTTTATTATATGGATAACAGAAGAACGAAACTCAAATCCTTTCTTGTTCCCAACATTATCATTCCATATCAATGCGGGCAAACAAAACAAATTACACCCTCATCAATTCATTCCCAAGCATACCCTCGCTGTCATCCAGGTAAGTTATCAAGCGTAGTCCCGCTGACATCCATGCGTGTGGATGATCAATTAGCCCATCTTAATAAAATAATATATCCAACAGATTCTTCTATAAAATTAGATAAAAAATAAAATAAAATAAAAATCAGTATTGATACTTGTGTACTTACTAATTCCTCGAGGAGCAAAAACTTTGAAGGAGGCATCAATAGCTTCCTTATAGTTATCTTCATCCAACGCAATCATCCTAGCTTTAAGAAGATCCTAAAACATTCCACAGCTTAAACATATCACTTAATAAGAAGATTAAATGAGTGGCAGATACAGAAAGCAAGAGGAAACAACACATATGAACCAAGCAGGTAAACCTTGAACTCTTTCTTCTCTTCCCTGGTTGAGGGTAGGTTACCACCATGGGTTTTAGACCATTCATCTGCCATCTTGACAAGGATGACAACATATGGTATGTGCTTATGGGCAACAGGATCAACCACTTGTAGATCAGTTGTTTCTGCAAGCCTATTATTGTTAAATGAGAGATTTACAATCAGAATCTACAAAAAAGATAAGAGGTGTACATTCTAAGGTAACAACGTGGACATAGACTCAAAAGAGGTAATAAATATCATCTGCTTATATAGGCCAGAACCCATAAAACATGCAAAAAATTAGTGTATTTGAATGTAAACAAATAAACACCAAACCTCGGATAATAAATTCAAAAAGGAACTGCATACCTCCTGAGTTCAGGCCATGGGTTATTTAACCGAAGGTCATCTAGAAAATGATCAGGTTTCGACTCAATAACAGTATGCTCCTGCAAATGACAGAAGGGGGAAAGAATGAGGAGATTAACTTAGCACCCTTGAGCCAAAAAGAACCCTTTTTCTATTATTTGTGATCAAATTTATATTACAGAAATTCTTGGAAGTTTTTGGGTCTCTTCATCTTAATAAAAGTAACCAATCAGAAAATGCCCATGATCATTCAAACCAATTAACATCAAACATGATGGAGCTGTTAAGATGCTATGTAGGTCATCCTCACTCTTCCCATTGCTCTGTTCAATTTCCCATGAAAACTGATAGCCCATAAACAATTTCAACGACAATCTAAAGCAAATTACCTTCACACTGATTCTGACTAACCCAGTAAGGCCATAGGAGCGAGCAAAGATCAACATCACATTTGCCTCCCGACAGATCCTATCGAGATTTATCATTGAATCTTCCACTAGCTGATTGTGCAATTAGCAAACTACATTAAAGATACAGTACTAGTTTCCATTTAAAGCACATAATTGGAACATGAAAGTATATAAAAAGCATACCATAAAACAGTAACTAGAATCCAACTTAAACTCCACTCTAGCTATTTGCCACCTTTAATATTAATTGACATGCTATTGTGGCAACATGCTAAGAAACAGGATACTAAAAACCAGAAAGGCCAGATGAGGATGTTAAAAATAGTAGCCAATAACAAGACACTAAATTTTCGTATCACCTGGGGGGAAAAAAAAAGGTATCCCCGGGGAAAAAAAAAAAAAAAAGAGAGAGAGAGAGAGAGAGAGAGAGAGAGAGAGAGAACCCAGAGACTAACTTCCATTATAATCTGCTTTTAAATAGAAATACTTGGATCTCATTCAAAAATGTTTTCCACTAGTTTATGATATCGTTAGACATTAACATAAGTACTCCATACCTGAGTGGCTACAACCAATGTAAACTGAGAAAAGAATGATGGGTTTGTCTCAATTAGAGCCTCTGGATACTCTTCTATAAACTTGGCCTTAACAGCATCATTTAGCTCTTGAAGGAATGCACAAACACATTTTGCCTTCGATTGCCCAACACTTGATTCATCAACTAAAAGATATCCAAATAATAAGAGGATAGAAGACTCAAAACCAAGTGAATCCAGCAGAAAGAGAAACATACCCATAAAGTTATTTCCAAGGTCACCCACTTCAACTTTGGATCCATCAACTATAGTGATGCTTCCAACCCCCCCAAGAACAAGATTTTTTAGTGTTTCAGAACCTGTAGGACCGCAATTAAGCAAACATATGCTGGCTTTCTCAAGGGCAGCTTGTCCTTGTTCACCCCATATTCTACAATTTCAATTGAGACTGAAATTTATTTCAAAATGCACAAAAGCAGACAAAATTGCAAGTCTACAAATGCAAATCCTTTTATTTTCAATCTACACAAACAGAGTAATGTACCAAGATAATTGCTTTCCCTGGATGAAAATTCCACAAGTAAGAAAATAATTAACCAACCAAAAGTAGGAAATCTAAACTGGAGAAAGATACAATTATATCATGCTTTCAACACAATTAGCATATGACCATCGAATCTGAATTAATAACCAACTATGCACTAACAATGTTTAATTTTCTGGAAGTACATAAATTACCGAATAACAATTTAGTTATGATTAATCAACAATTTCATTATGCTTCTTTTTAAGAGAGAGAGAGAGAGAGAATTGGTATCAGCAGTACAACAAACTATAAGCCGACAACACTATATACCTAGCAAAGAAACAATCTTTTCTTATCACTTGAAAATACAAAAAGAACAGAAAATTTACATCAAGCAAAGAAACAATCTTTTCTTATCATTTGAAAATACAAAAAGAACAGAAAAAATGGGACAACAAGCTACTAACTCTAACAAACCAAGTAGCTGATGCTCCCCTTCATCTGTGTATTTACTTGCTCACTTCAAGTTGCACCTAGAACTAGAAGCAACTCCATACGATTACTTACCTTTATCCTCAGATTTTGATCCTACATTAAGTTATATTAAAGTTGTATCTATTAATCTCATCATACAGAATATGTTTGAGGAAAAAACAATAACTTTTGTTTCCCATAAAGCTTATCAAACAAAAAATTCCATTTGATTGTGACGCTTAATTCTCAGAAACATAATTGAATATTCCGAGGAAGATCTTCTGTGATTGTTGGTAAAAATCAAGTCTAAGAAGACAAAATCCAAATACACGTAAAGAAGTTTATAATTATTTCGAGAAAAAGGTCTTCCAGGAATACTATTGCTCAAACGGAAATAATTAAAGCCAAAAACAAAACAAAATAAAAACAAAAATTTAAACGAGTAGAGGTTCGAGAGCTGGTACCTAGTTAGGGCAAGGGGAAAAATTAGCAGAATGTAGGAGGGCAACACGGACATGTTGAAGATAGAGAGAGAGTGTAAATAGTACCTGAGCTGGCGATCGTATTTGGTTTTGGGTTCAGCCATTATCGCTTGCTTGTGTTTTCCTTTGCTTAAGCTTTGCCTCTCTCTATTCTGTCTGTCACTTTGTGACTGTCTTTCTACTGAATTTCGCTTGCTAGCTACGCACTTTGTTGACAACAAAACTTTATATCATTGAATAAAGGGATAATTTTAGAAACATCTTTTTAGTATAATATCAAATTAAATTTCTAAATTTTAAAAAATTTTTAAACACCTCCTACACCGTAAATAACATTAATATTTTTATTTTAATAAAATAATAATAAATTTTAAAAAAATTAATTTTTAAAAAAATTAAATTATCTCTTTCTTTTTCTCTCCTATATTTTTTTTTCTCTCATTTTCTCTTTTCTCTCCCCCTCATTCTCTCTCACTCTCTCACATTTTTTTTTTCTTTGGTCTGCACCGTTTCGAAGAACGAAGCCAAAAAAAAAATTTTATATTATTGTATTTATTAAAAAAAATTTGATATTAGTTAGTTATTAAAC
>QANX01005575.1:31253-67723 GCA_003254975.1 Ochetophila trinervis
AAAAAAAAAAAAGAGAACCTGTGCGGGGAGAGAAGAAGAAGAAAAAAAAAATGAAAGAAAGAGGAAAAAAAAATTGGCCAAACCAGAAAAAGAAAGGGAAAAAAAAGAGAAAGAAAGAGGAAAAAAAGAGAAAGAGAGGAAAGGAAAAAAAAAAGAAAGAGAACCTGTGCGGGGGGAGAGAAGAAGAAGAAGAAAAAAATGAAAGAAAGAGGAAAAGTTGGCCAAACCAGAAAAAGAAAAGGAAAAAAAAAAAAGAACCTGGTGGGTGCGGGGAGAGAAGAAAAAAATGAAAAAAAGAGGGAAAAAAAAAGAGTTGAACCAGAAAAAGAAAGGGAAAAAAAAGAAAGAGAGGAAAGAAAAAAAAAAAAAGAGAGAATGTGAGAAGAAGAGGAAGGGGAGAGAAAAATAAATAAATAAATAAAAATCAGAGTTATTTTAGAAATTTTTATGTTAAATGACTATTATGCCTTTTTGCAGTTAAAGTTAACAGAATTTTACTAACGGCAGGGGGTGTTTAAAGAATTTTTAGAATCTGAAAGTCTAATTTGATATTATACTAAAAGTCATAGGGTGTTCCTAAAATTATCCCTTGAATAAATGATACCCATTTTATTTTATTATTATAATATAAATAATGTTATTAATTTCAAACGCAAATAAATACAAAAAAAAATTAGCTAAAATATTTGTGTCTCAAGCCTAACAATAAATGTGAAAGGCATATTAAATTTTTTTTGTAAAAATAACTTCTATTAAACACAAAAAGCCTCTAAAGTAGAGGAATTACAAAGGAGAGCTTCCCAAAAGATCAACAATTTATAAGTCATTCAATTCCTTTAAGAGATTTCCAAGATTGGAAGAAGAAAACATAACATTACAATTACCATCCAAAGTTAATTTTGCCATATAGTCAACAAACTTAGTAGAATATCTGGCATTCCACAAAAACTCCTAACCATTAAGCAAAATATGAGATCTAACATACAAGACTGATTCCCTAGTATACCAACCTGTTGGATCCTTCAAGGAATTGATTTCGCTAACCACCAGCTGAGCATCCGAAGAAAAGCTCAGCTTGCTCCAAGGCGTACCGAAGGCACAACAGACAGACCATTCAACCGCTTTTGTTTTAGCTTCATAGATCGAAGAGACCTAAAGCAACTTAATGCGAGCAACCACCAGAAGGCCAGCATCATCATGCACCACAAAAAGCAAGGGCATCATTGCTGCCAACAACTGCCACATTGAAATTCATTTTACACCATCCAGCAGCTGGGGTATGCCAACGGGTAACATTGCTGGGAATCACTGAGGGAGGGGGTATTGCAAGATCATTGAGAAATCAAGCACAAATTATTCAACCAGCTTACCCCTCTCTTTGATATTAGACTTTCTTTCAAACAAACGGTCATTATGAAATCCCCAAAATCAGTAAAGAAGAGAAACTAGGAAGGAAGTGATATTCTTCTTGTCCACTTCTCCATCACATATCTACAATGGAGGATTGATGCAAGCTTCAATAAGCTCCATAACCCAATCCATCGGCCAAGCATCGGGCCTTCCTCCCCAGCTGCAAGCGAAGGCAAAGGCCCTAAACTGGTACAGTCCTTAAACAAATGGAGGATATTTTCAATTCCCTCACCACATACCACACATGAAAGATCGTTCACAACAATTCTCCTATTTAGCGCCTCTTTAGTTGGCAACACATTGGAAAGTACACACTAGATGAAAATTTTAAGCCGCTAGTGTAGCTTAGATTTCCATAGGGATTTTCAAAGGCTCCGCTCCAATTCTAGGGAATGAACATTGATAGCATAACAATTGCTCATAGTGAATGAACCATACTTATTCCCACACCAAAGTAGCCTATCAGCTTCAATTGTATCAGGCCATGCCATATTAAGAATGGCATTAGCCGAGTCCTTAATACAAATCTCTCGAATCAAATCAGAATTCCACCCCATACCATCATCAAGGTGCAAATCGCAAACTCTACTCCACCGGCCAGCTTCAATTCCCAGTTTGACCATGGAGATTTTTCTAGGAAGCCCCAAAATCCAGGGTCCTTCCATGGGTTGATCTTGAGGCCATTGCCAATCTTGTCGCAGACTCCACTCAAAATAAAAGGCTTTGAACTGAGGATACCTTGCCAAATAGGGGAGGACCCTTTGGCCATTCCGATTTCAAAAAAAGATTTATCTTTTAAATATTTGGCTTGCAAAATTCAGCTCCATAGACTATCATTGCCCCATGCCACCTTCCATCTCAGCTTTGCAAGTAAAGCATAATTAATATCTTTGGAACGACAGAATCCGAGCCCTCATGCATTCTTAGGCTGGCATATGTCTTTCTAAGCTTTCAGAGCAAGGAAACGCTTAGACCATCCTCAACACAGACCACACATGAAAGAACGTTCACAACAATTGATTATACGATAAATAATAATAAGAAAGAATAGAGTGACACTTTTTGCTTGAAAATTTTTTCCACACTTTTCGGACCCCGCTTTCGAAATACAACTGGCACGACTCTTATTTCCTTTCCAATCCAAATATTTGATGTCTAGAAATTTTTTTGACTCAACCTTGTTGTTTTCTTCATTATAAAAAGAAATCATATTAATTTAATTTTTTTTATCCCTAGAATTTACCCCTATATATAATGATATTGCAATTGCATCGCATCAATTCCTTTTCTTTTGAAAATTTGACAAATTGACCAAATTATATTAAAAATAGAACTATTCATAAAAATTGAGTAACCGAAAAAATTAACTGACGAATTGAAATTTTTTATTACAAGCAACCAATTAGTTGGTTAATAGACCAAATGTTAGCTTTATTTATTATGTCGTTGGTTCTTCCATGTCAAAACCAACGGTTAACCAAACCAATCGACCATTATATATGTATATATATATGGATTAAATTATTTTATAACATCATATAACTAACTATATTTATTATTTTAACTATCATTATGTGTATAATATTATTGTTATCATTGTAAAACATATTATGTACTATTAATTATTTAGACAATATATTTTTTTTAAATTTAAAAAAAATTATATATTATGGAAAATTTTGTCAACAAATTAAATTCTATATTTTTTTTTCTTGAGGAATTAAATTCTTGATGAATATGATAGAACTAACTGTTTTTTTTTTCACCAAAAAAAAATCTGCTTTTTTATTTTAAAGAATTAAATATAGTACTTATTGGTTAGAATTAAAATGTGTGAATATGAAATATATGATTGATGTGATTCAAATTACAAAAATTAAACATATATATGTATATTGATGTCATTCAGTCAATGATTCCAATTTCAGTATATGTTTATGTACTTATACATATTGATATAATGATGTGATTAAACAAATATATGTACATTCCTATTATTAATTATCATATCAATAATTTCACAACTCACAAGTTAAGAAAATGTTCACTAGAATAATATAGTATATACTACATACTATACAGGAAATAATATGTATATTTATTTAGTTACCTGGCTTAAAAAGTACAAAGTGTTAACAAGTTCCATTAACAATTTAACATAAAGATGACGAAACAATAATGACTTATCTAACAAATAATACCTTATCCAACAAATAATACCTTATAATTATATAATAACACTTAATGCTTAATAGTTAATAGCATGTATCATATAATCCCATGTAGGCATGTACAAACAAAAATTGTAGTATGCGCGCAAACAATTATGTTTATAACACTTATTACTTTAATTATTGATTAGCAACACTAACATATTATATTAATTATAATTAAATAATAACACTGTTTTTAAAATAATTATATAATAAATTTATAATTATATAGCAATGTATGATATGAGACCTTGCTTAAGAGAAAATGATGCCCAACCATCCATCACAACTTGCGTTGGTTAAAGTGTTAGACTTTAGTTATAGTATATAACATTTTAAGTTGTAACTATTAATGATATATAATAATACTATAAAATATATATTAGAAATTAATATTAAAAAGTAAAAAGTTGCTTTAAATAAAGTAAAAAAGAGAAGTTATAAATCTTCTTCCTAATCCAAGACTAATCCAACAGCTTCAACTTTGAGCTTCTACTTATTCTTCTTCTTTGAGCTTTGACGGATATCACCAAGCATCGCCGACTCTTTTCCCTTTTTGCTTTTGATTCGGCAATCTTTGTGACAATTGGCAGGCATATTTTCACATTTTGATCTCCAATTATTCTCTCATTTAAAATCACCAGAATATCTATATGTGTCATTTAATGTTGTTATTTATTTCTTTATTTTGTATTTTCAGTTTCATTCATCACCAAAATATCAAGTTACCATCACTGAAAGTGGAAGTCCATAACCGGAAACTAATTGGTTGGTTTTGGTTAATGATTGTGCGATGTTTGCGTTCACAATTATTTTCAGAAGCATACACATTGCTCTAAGTAATAAAATGGATATGGCATGAACAATATGAGGATTTCGAATCCACAGAGATTAGTTCTTAATTACTAGCAAACTTAGTTTTGGTTGATATTTAAGCGGTCAATTGATTTGTGAATTAAAAAGACAATTTCAATAAAAATAAAGTGCTGAAAAATTAAAATGCAATAAAAATAAAATATAGTAAATTAAATTGCTTGAACATAAATTGCATAAAAATTAAATTGCTTTAAATTAAAGTGCATAAAATTAAAGTTACAATAAAATAAGAAGACACAAGAAATTTAAATTGCAAGGAATTTAAATGAAAAGAAAAATAAATTGTAAGAAATTAAAAAGAGAAGATCTTGTGTTTAGTGACACTACAAAGTTTGCAAACACAAGATTTAATAGTGGTTTATGCTAGATCTCATGAGGAAGAAAATAGCATAAGTAGATTTAATGTAAAGGCAAGATAAACTATTCTTATATTAAAAACCAAAGTTCTTATATTGGAAACAAAAGAAAAACCAAAAGAAAATTATCCTTTTACTTAGGATGTTGAAGGCTAGTTTGATGGTTGATGGATGATGGGATTTAATGGAAAAGTGGCTAGGGTTTTGTGTAAATGATTATAGGAGGTTAAGCATATGAAGATTGAGATGAAAAACACAAGAAAATTCTTTCTTAAGGGGTTGCATCAATGGTGATGAAAACTAGGGTTGATGGTGGCTATGGTGTTTTGTGAGTTATGGAGAAGAAAATAATGAAAAATCAAAGGCAAAGTGAGAGAAGTAGTGTGCAGCAAAGAGAGGAAGAGAAGAGAAGAAAAGAGAGTTGTCTCCAAGGCTTTGAGAAAAGCCAAGGAATGTAGTGGTCGGCCATTGGGGTATAAATAAGGATTTTTGGAACTTGATCAAATATGGAATGTAGGGTTGAAATATAGGAGATAAAATATGTGTAAGGGATTTAAAATTTCTTTTGGGTATTATTCCTAGTCTTGGCCCAAAATTATAGAAGAATTAGGGGAATTTTGTCTTCAATATATCATTGATGCAAATGTGGCAAAAGTTAGAAACTTTATGCATCAATGGATTTACTTGATGTTCAAGCAAGATGTATGTGACCTTCTTTGAGTCCACATTCATGCCCTAGCTGAATTCCACCATGCATGGTGCATGTGAATTATTTTTCTTCACTTTTTTCCACATGTAGCTTGAATTTGGCCATTTATGGTAATTTTGAAGGTGTACCACATATTCATTGACAGCATGGCGCTCTACTTTTCTTATTTGGAGCAAATTTTTGGTACAAACTTGTTATCTCCTTATTTGAATATTGATGATGTGACACTTGATGGCTTAGCATGAAATCATTTGGCTTGACTAATTTTGATGTTCAGAGTCCATTTCTACTTTCAAAATTGCTTGAATTTTCACTTTTGATGGCCTTCGAGAATTTATATATGAAAAGTTTTAAATATAGAAAGTTTCGACTTAAATACCTTAAAATACAAAAATTCACCTTCTAACTTATTTTTTACTCATCTTTCACATTCTAACATTATTTCTAACATTTGAACACTAAAAACATGAATATTATAGATTTTCCCCTTAATTATGTAAAATGACTAATCTGCCTATCTTTTGTATTGGTTTTGCAAAAATTCATCCTTTCTCCTACAAAAGGAAAATTAATAGAAATTAATGAATTTTTTAGTGGAATAAAGACAAACTAACAAATAATAAGTTCAAAAGGTATCCTAAAATAATGACATTTTTAGGTTTATCAACCACCCCAAACTTTGAACTTTTCTAGTCCTTTAGCAAATAAAAAGAATTTAACTTTAAAAACATCTTTCTTTCGTAATATGATTATGGATGCCTCATAGATTGCATAGCATATCAATTCAAAAATTAACTTCAAAATACCATGCAACTCCAACACCTTAGTTTTTTATTCAATACATTATTTATTGCACGTGAGTGTATGACCAAAGAATGCATTTTCAATATCATGCTTGAATAAATTTTATACTAGTAGAGATTATAAATATGCTTATGAATTTCATATACAATACATAATTAAGAATTCTATACTAATATAAACCAATGCAAGACTTTGAATCAATAGCACAGGCTAAAGGATAACGGGTTTAAAAGAAAAAATATATAAGAAAAGAAATCACAAAAATAAAAATAAAAACTTAAACTAATTTTCAAGGAATATAAATATAAAGTTGATTTCTTTCTTTTTATACAAAATTTCTTTTTCATCCCCTTAAATTTCACAAAAATAAAAAACTATAATGGTTCTCCCTCTTTCTTTTTTCTTGGCAACAAATATTATTTTATAATGTTGTTGCATATATATTTTTTCATATTTGTATTTACTTTTCCTATGCTTTTCCTCTCATACATATTTGAACTTTTAACATAGAAAAGCACTCATATGCTTGGTCATAGGTCACACTAAAAACCTTAAACTTTTTTTGTAACAATCCCTACCATTTCCATGCTTTTAAACTTATATTCATGTTAATCAATTTAAATTTTTTTTAAAAGATGAAAAAGGTATGAAAAATATAAAATTTAGGCTCATAAGGGCAAGCCATTTTAGGTTTAGTGAACAACAAGGCTCTAATATGCATCCAAGTGCATCCTAAAGGTCAAATAAGTACTAATAATATAAAATAACCGTAAATAAAGTAGGCTTGAAGGCTCAAACTAAAAAACAAAAAAGCCTAAATCACTTTCTTGGTAATGCATTACCACAAGATTTCGCCTTGAATGTCAATCATGCAAGTTAATTCAAAGAGATTTATGCACTCTATTTATGTAAACCTTCATCAAAATAATCTAAATCATGTAAACAATGATCATTGTGCTCAAAATATAACATAAGAATATATTTTAGGCAACTAAGCGTACATAATACAATTCCATTGATTAAGAATCAATGAATTTTCAATCATATTTTCATCATAGGCTAATCATATTACTTTAAAAGGACAAAAACAACAAAAAAATTCTCTCAAGTTATTATTATTTTTTATTAAAAATGAAACTAAAATAGCATGCAAAAATTAACAACTAAACAAGTTAGGTAGTAAGAAGAAGCTTTGATCATAGAAACCTACCCCAAACTTTGAGATGAACATTATTCTCAAAGTTATAAATCTTCGGGTAATAAATAGAAAGGATAAAAATTACTCTTTTTTGGTGGCGAATCCGAAAGGCATAGGGTTTTTTGTGCAATAAGCAGCCTTCTCTTGCTTACCAACTTCTTCCTCTATTAAGTAGTTTAAGTTCCCTCAAACACCTAACTACTAAGATACCAAACAAACACATCAAATCTAACAAAGAAAAGTGAAGAAGTAATCAATGTAATTCAAATAGAAGCAAAATAATCAAGTGAGTTTAGAGAGCTTCACTAGATTTTCGATATTGATAATTGTTTTCAATATATCATTTGGAGGCTTGGAAATTGATTTCTACACTTGGTATGCATCCACACTTTGTGTTCATTCACCAAAGAATATGCATTTATGCATCTAGATAAAATAAAATGCTCCATATGCACAAATTAGCACTATTTATTAAAATTTCCAGCAAGATTTCCATTACTTCCAACTCTAAAATTAAATCTTTCTTTCACTTTATCTCAACAAATATTAAACTTGCACCTAAAATACACAAAATAGTAAAGCAAAAAGTTAAAAAGTTGAAAAATTCCCTTTAAAAAGCACCAAACTCGAGAGCTCCCTCTAGGATTTTTTTCTTTTTGAAATTTGTTCTTCTTTACTTCACATTTTGGCTTGATTTCTTGGATATAAATCTTTATTGATCCACAAAATAAAAATAAAAAGCAAGTAAGCAAAAATTTAGCAAAAATAAACTAAAAACTAAAAGACACAAAAATTAAAAATTCCTTAGGGTGCCTACCAAGAGTACTTGTTTAAAGTCATTAGCTTGACTCATTTTCTCTTCAATTGGGTTCCTCCAATTTAGGTAAGGCCTTGTCTCCTTCATTTCTTGATGTCTTGGGTACATGTTGAAAGATAAATTTTTACTCCCATTAGTGATTGTAAGAGTTCCTTTTGACATATCCATGTTGGCCTTGCTAGTGACTAGGAAAGTTCTTCCTATTATGACCAATTCTTCATCATCCTTTGCTCCTTTCATTATTACAAAATCTATAGAAAAAGCTAGATCATCAATTTTCAAAATAATATTTTTCCTTATACCAAGAGGTGAGGGAAAATATTACCATTTACTCCAATTTCATAATCACATGGTTCCAATTTTTTTCATTTGATTAAACTTTGATGGAACAAAGCAAGAGTAAATCATAGTGTTACAAGCAGCACCACTATCAAGTAATCAATTACGAAAACAAAGACCATGAATACTACTCTTCACAAGAAATAGACATCGATCTTCTAGCTTCCTAGGTAATTCTTTTACCTTATCTTTGTTTGTGCTAAAACAATGAAACAAGAAAAATGGCAGCTGAAATTTAATATAATAGATCAAAAAGGACTAGGGATCTGAGATTTCAAAGGTCAAGTCTACTAGAATCAACGATTCAAGGATAAAATAGTGCTTGGGTCTTAGTCTGATTTTCTTCCTTTTAAAAATGAGAGTAATAGAGACTGTTTTAGAATATATTTCCTATTTTCCAAGACTTTTCATCTCTCCCTGATCTGGACAAAACCCCATTATTTTTAGGGGATCCAATTGCAGCCATGTCAACCAGATTCCGAGCACTGGATGCACCACCAGAACATTAAATGCTCATAATTTGGTAGGTTAAAACATGGAGAGAGCAATAAATGTGGTGGCGCACATGCACAGATCGGAGCCATGTGTAAGTTGTGATGATCACATATGGCTTAACTAATGGGCTTGTTGACGTGGATTCCA
Organism: Ochetophila trinervis; assembly: GCA_003254975.1. Taxonomy (NCBI): domain Eukaryota; kingdom Viridiplantae; phylum Streptophyta; class Magnoliopsida; order Rosales; family Rhamnaceae; genus Ochetophila; species Ochetophila trinervis. The sequence goes on from QANX01005575.1 coordinate 40,618, forward strand.
TTCTGAGCGAGTTTACTATCAAGTTTTATGCCATGCTTTGATCGGAGTATAATGGAGCTATAAGAAGAAACTAATGTGTCCTCTGGTTTCTAGGTCATGCATGATAGGCTTTTTGTCCAACTCCCATTGTGTGGCTCATTAAGTGCTCTGGGCCTTAGGGCCAAGCATCAAATCCAGACATTAACACATACAATTTTCCCCCTTGACTTTTATTTTGAATGTTTGTCATGAAATAAAAATTATTGATTGGGTCAAATATCTCTAGTATGTGAACCGTCAAATGGAATCCATCATGAACTGGAAGCATGGTTTAACGGTTTTATTCCTCGAGTCGTGTAATTTGATTAACGTCTGAACTTTGGTTTAAAAGTGGTAGGCTAATGGTCATGAATTTTAACCTAGGGAGTGTTAAGGCAAACTTGGGTCAACCACTATAAAAGGGCAGTGACTTCAGTTGTCTGTTTGTTCTTGTTTTGTGAAAAGTTTTGATCAGTTCTAGACTACAAAACTCCCATTTCTTCATTTTCTTCTCTGATGACCAATAATTAGAACCTAAACAAACCAGAGGCTAAGGGGCTAAAGGCAAAGCCGTAGTGGAGTATGATAGTGAGCTCCCTTATCCCCTTCCTCGAAAACCTCTGGTTTTCAGGAGTGTTTTTGAACTTGCAGAAAGCTCAAAGGCCTCGACAATGACTAGGTTGTTCCTCAGGTCACTCCTCTTTTAAATTCCCATCCTCCATCATTTGTGCAAGCTCTGGCTAGGATAATGGCGAACCATATTGTCCCATGGTCAAACTTCTTTGTGGATGAATACAGGGTTCCTAAATATAGGAAGCCCATTTCCACGTGAAGACTCTGATGATAATGATGAGGAGGACGAGGTGGTCGCTGTCTTTGACGACTAATTGATTATGACAGTGATGACGACTCTGGTGTTGAATTTTTAGACCCCGAGAGTTGTGTCACTGACAGTGAGGTGGACCTTCGAGACAAGATTGCTGCATGGTTTACTCTCGCCAGAGAGCATTCATTGGCTGGTATCCAGTTAATCCATCATAGGCCACCGAGTCTCTTTAATGGCCCTTCGATCTCTTGAGTTGGGCCAGACTCAGTTTTAGACAATATGCCATTTTGCTGTTCCTTTTTTTTTTTTTTGCCAACTGTAGATCTTTGTAGGCTTATACTCCGATTGGAATCATTAGGTACTGAAACAAAGGCATGGTCTTTGTAAAAATCGTTAACTAATGAAATATGGGTTTTTCATTGAGTTGGTCTCTGTTATTTGTTTATTTTCAATGATATTGTCCGTGAGTTGTGTTGTATCCAATCCATGACCCTTAGGTTGCAACTGAAGTGAGCAGAAAAGTCTTTCGATAGAGAATGCGCCAATCGGAGAAAGTAAAATTCTGACATGGCTAAAACATATGAAAATTATTGCAAAAATGTATACACATATGCACTCATAGGTTTTCTGAACAAAACAAACCGTCATGTGAATCATTCTTATAGACAAGCTCGACTGTTCATGGATATCGAAGAACTATATCACTTAGAGAATGGGAAACGTCAGGGCATTGGTAGTTTCATTTTGGACGTCCAAACATCAGTACTGCTGATTGGATGTGAGGTTCCCAAAAGTCACACCTTTTTGCAAGCGTGATGTCAGCTGCAATAAATGCCAAGCCCATTCCGAATGTGATTGGGTGCATCTGTTTCTTAGGTTGTCAATTTGGTAACCGTTGATCCCATACTTATTTTCATCAGAACCCTTGCCATCACATTCAGTTCATCTTTACCAAATTCAAGTGGTGTTACCAACGCTGTTTTTAGGGTTCCAAAATCTCTGAACCAGGTTTCCTCATTCATCATTTTTAGATTTCAGATTGCTAGTCCCTTTCTTTCTTTTCACTCTTGCTTCCCCTGGGGAACACTTTGTTCAAATTTCTAAGCTAGTCGAGAACAAGACCTCTATCTCAATTAAGGCTGAGGCTCCATCACTCGCCTATGAGGAGAGTTTGATTCCTTAGGGAATAGAGGCTGATGAGGTGCTTGACAGTCCCATCCTTTATATTCTAGGGATAAGTAGTTCTAATAGGATGAATACCCTTTTCGATGGTTCTGAGATGCTTCTAGAACTCCGCTAGAAGGATCGTATTCCGGAAAGCGTTAGGATGAAGAAACTAGGTCCTTTGCTAAGGCCTATGCTGTTGAAGAAGGGTGGCTGTGCTTTTACAAGGAATTCCTAGAAGCCAGGGTCAAACTTTCGTTGGACCCTTTCATTGTGCAGATTTTTTCAGCACAATAAATTAGGCCCTACATAGCTCATGCCCAATGCTTGAAGGCACATAGTGGGCTTTACTTTTTTGTGTAGATTGTTGGAGATCAATCCTTATGTGGATCTTTTCTAAAACTTCTACTATTTTAAGTCGAATAAAACCAACACAGGGCAGTACTCGTGCTGTTTTAGGTAGAACAAAGTCATTTTTACCGACTTGCCTTCCAATTTAAAAAATTGGAAACACATGTATTTTTTCATATCTTGGGTCTAGCTAGTGGTGCCGAAGGTGCCATTGGCCCCATGTGGGAAAATCACTTTAAGTTTGCTTTACTTTATGTAGAGGGTTTATGTTAGGATACTGATTTTCCCTAACATGCAGTGGTCACCGACGAGCGTATTCCTCCGTTATCGGGCAAAACTCAAAAGTGGTCACTTGCATGCGCTATTTGCTTGGAAGGGGATAGATATCTACCTTCTGATAAAAGCCCTGAATTTGTACCATCCATTCCAAGTACTCGCTAATCATAGAGTGATGGCAGAAAAGAAGCTGGGTGTTCCATCTGATCGAACAACCTCTGAAAGGGGAAATAAGGTATAATTTTGTGTTTAGACTAATTCGTTCTATTGTTTGTGGCTGGTTTCCTCACCGTTGTGTTTATTTTTTACTGAACTACCATCTAGATCGGGCGTGTAGGCTGATAAGAGATCAGCACAAGTCGTATCACCACTGCAACTGCGCCAGGTGTCATGGCCGGCAACCTGTGAGATCTGTCGGAGGGAGATCATTATTCTCTACCTCATGCCTAACTCAGGAGGCAATGCCTAGCCCCGAGGCTGGAATCACTCTCCAACAAAGTTCTCTAGTTGCTTGTGAGAAGCAAGTGGCTATTGAGGAAGGGCCTCAAAAGAAACTCCCATGTGTGGACATCAAGGAGGGCAAGGCCACACCTGCTGCAACACTTGATTAGGGTATGCGTCTTTTGGTGGTGGATCCACTTGGGGAATTCGAAGTGCTTAGATTTTAGAGAGACTTTACTCAAACTGGAGGATGCCTTAACCATGGGAGCGAGGCTCTGGTGCCTCGAGACTTTGCTCGGATGGATGGTGCATTTGAAAAAAATGTGTTTGTTGGGATGGTGCAAGATGCCATCAAGGTAAGATAGTTGGTGTTTGTAAATGGACATCGCTTTTCTTCACTGTTTTTACATTGTATCATTTCTTTCATGCAAGTTGTCCAAGCTGTTTTCCTCTTGTAGCAGCGTTACAACAAGGTGTTGCTCAATCCGTATGCAGTCAAGCTACAAATGCTGACAGATGACCTTGAAACGGCTCGAGCTATGTGTTGATTGGCAGTGGATGACCGTTGAGTCAAGGATTGCAATGCAGTCAACAAGCCTGGAGGAGGCCAATGAGGCCAGGTAGTGGGCCATGAACGAGAAAAATGACGTTTTAAGTCTCCTTAAGTTGGCCAACATGAAACATGAGATTACCAAGGGCATGTTACAATTTGTTTAGAAAGAGAGTGTCAAGCTTCTAGGTAAGGTTGAGAAGCGACATAAATTGGCCAAAAGCTCATTTGTGAAAGGATGGTCGGAAGCAAAACTATATTTTTTCAATGCTGGTGGCCTTCTGAAAGAACCTGACGAGGATCAACCATTAGAAGATGCGCAAACTGAGGAGGGAACCTCAAGTGGCTTGGGATCTGAGCGGCCTCCTCTGTCCTCTATCCAACTAGAGCCTCCTCTATCTGTTCCATAGCTGGAACAATCCATTCCCCTTCCTCATAATCCTACTTTTGAGTAGTGTGAAGTCGATCCTGTTCGAGAGGATTTGATTGTTGTCACCTAGCAATAATCTGATGCATCTATTCAGACGGGTGCTTCTGATGTTTTGCTGGATGAGGTTTCTGAATCTGCTCACCCTGACTAGGTTGGTGGGCCTCTCCTCAATCAAGAACAAAAAGCTACACTTTCTTTGCTTTTCTTTATTTTCCTCTCTCTTTTTTCTTCAATTTAAAAGGCCAATGTGCCTTTAAAGACAATCGTTGTTATGTAATTCCCACCACTAAGGTGGAAATGATTTTTATTTTTATTTGCATACTTCCTTGCTATTTGTGCCTACTTTGAGTTATTCACATTTGTGTGGCCTCAACATAGATGGAAGGTGATGGGATGTTAGTCCAAACATCACCGTCGACTCATTCACCAAATGCAAGTGAAAGTAAAGTCAGGCATAGCTTGGTATGGTCAGAGATCAAGGATCTAGATTTCAAGAAGTTGGTGTAATGGGAGAGTTTGTCAATTACTGAGGTGACAAGTCGCTCAATGAGAATGAAGATAAACTCTTCCATGAGCTTAGTAACCATCCAGGGTTGAGCATTTTGATTCCACCCTCCTGTCGAGTTACAGCCTAGTGGCTGTGAAGATATGAGGACGAGGTGAACCCTGTCCATGTACCAAACATAAATAATATGAAGGCTAAAGTGAACCTTGGCATATATAATAATTTTTCGCAGTAGGATCTCATAGAGATGACTGTACGGGTATGAATTTGTCTAAGAGCGTACAAGAAAGCTATTGCGAAGTAAAACTTTGGTTTTGACCTACGAATGGTCTCGAGCAAAACTCTTAGTTTAGACCTCAAGGTTTATCGAGGAAAACTCTTAGTTCTTACCTCGGGATTGTCGAGGAAAACTCATGGCTTAGACCTCAGGGTTGTTGAGGAAATTTTTTAGTTTAGGCCTCGGAATTGTAGTGGAAAACTCATGGGTTAGACCTCGGTTGGATGCCTTTCAAATGGGATAATTAAGTCTCAAACCCCGTTTAAGGATCCGCTAAGACCAAGTTGTGAGGTCAGCGTGGCTTAGAAATAAATCTTTTTACATTCATTTTTCAATTAAAACTGTACTCATAGTTATAGTTTTCATTAGCATGAAGATATTTACCAGTAACTGGGTAACGACTAGATTTGCCCCTAGTTTTAGTTGGAAAATAAAGAATAATACAAACTTGTTTGGTGCTAGTGGTAATACCTTTTTAGATGAATGGCATTCCAATTTTTGCGGACTTCATTTTTGTTCATGTCCTGTAGTTTATACGAGCCATGCCTTATGATGTCCTTTTATCTAGTAAGGCATTTCCTATGTTGCAGTCAGTTTGCCAGCGTTTGGGTCTTGAGTATTTTGGAATGTTCATCTCAATACGAAGTCCCCGATGTTGAACCGACTAGGCTGGACATTCATGTTATACAATTTGGTGGCTTGGTATTTGTAATGTGTGGTTCTTAACTGCTTGATCCCTTCTTTCATCAACTAGATCCAATTCGAGGTGCATGGCTAAGTTATTAGCTCCTGGGTCAAAATTTTACGTACAAAAAGTAGGAATCCAAAGCTTTGCCAGTATGACTGCTTCCATACCATATGTTAGGGCAAACGGAGGCTCCTTTGTGCTCCCATAGGTGGATAGTCTGTTTGCCCAAAGTACTCAGGGTAGCTTGTTCGGACAGTTTCCTTTAGCAAACTCCAGCCGTTTGATAGGCATAAAATGTTAATGTTTTTATGCCACTTTTTATATTTAATTGTTAAGGAAAAGTACTTAATTACTGTATTTTTCTATTTTCAATAAAAGAAAGACTAAAGCTGGAATTACTGTATATATGTGTAACCTTTACTGAGAAAATCATATCTAGAGCTACACTTTGTGGTTTTGTGCGATTTCAGTTGAAAATGATTCCTGATTCACTAGAATTAAATTCTGTAAAGTTTCTGCAATTGGTTCAGCCAATCAGTACCAGTTTGATTTAGAAAATCAATATTTGCAACAGTTGCGGTAGATTTACACCATATCGACAAAATTAGATTTTAAGTATTTTTTCGATGTTCAATATGTGCAAACAAGATATTCCTAGAAAGAGAAGACATAGACCTGAGTTTTACAACCAGAATCAATGAATTCGGAGTCTATTTGGTCACCTAAAAGGTTATTGGAATCTGTTTGGCAGTCATTGGAAATATAAAAGGAAAGTATTTTGGCTTACTATGATGATATTGATGATTGGACTGCCATGTCATCATAATTTTTTTACACCTATTTTTCAATAAAAACTGTACTCATGGTTATAGTTTTCACTAGCATGAAGATATTTACAAGTCACTGGGTAACAACTAGATTTGCCCTCTGTTTTAGTTGGAAAATAAAGAATAATACAAACTTGTTTGGTGCTAGTGTTAATACCTTTTTAGATTAATGGAATTCCAATTTTTGTGGACTTTATTTTTGTTCATGTCTTGTAGTTTATACGAGCCATGCCTTATGATGTCCTTTTATCTAGTAAGGCATTTCCTATGTTGCAGTCAGTTTGCCAGCGTTTGGGTCTTGAGTATTTTGGAACGTTCATCTCAATACGAAGTCCCCGATGTTGAACCGACTAGGCTGGACATTCATGTTATACAATTTGGTGGGTTGGTCTTTGTAATGTGTGGTTCTTATCACTGCCTGATCCCTTTTTTCATCAACTAGATCCAATTCGAGGTGCATGGCTAAGTTGTTAGCTCTTGAGTCAAAATTTTACGTACGAAAAAGTAGGAATCCAAAGCTTTGCCAGTGTGACTGCTTCCATACCGTACGTTAGGGCAAACGGAGGCTCCTTTGTGCTCCCATAGGTGGATAGTCTGTTTGCCCAAAGTACTCAGGGTAGCTTGTTCGGACAGTTTCCTTTAGCAGACTCCAGCCGCTTGATAGGCATAAAATGTTAATGTTTTTATACCACTTTTTATATTTAATTTTAGCTAGTTTATAATTAATTGTTAATGAAAAGTACTTAATTACTTTTTTTTTCTATTTTCAATAAAAAAAAAAGACTAAAGTTGGAATTACTGTATTTATGCGTAGCCTTTACTGAGAAAATCATATCTAGAGCTACATTTTAAGATTTTGTGTGATTCCAGTTGCAAATGATTCCTGATTCACTAAGATTAAATTCTGTAAAGTTTCATTTTAATTGGTTTAGCCAATTAGTACCAGTTTGATTTACAAAATCAATATTTCCAACAGTTGCGGCAGATTTACACCATCTTGGCAAAATTAGAATTTGAGTATCTTCCTAATGTCCAATATGTGTAAACAAGATATTTCTTAAAAGATAAGATATAGACCTGAGTTTTACAACCAGAATCAATGAATTTGGAAACCATTTGGTTACCCAAAAGGTTATTGGAATCTGTCTGACGGTCATTGAAGATATAAAAGGAAAGTATTTTGGCTCATTAGGATGATATTGATGATTGGACTGCCATGTCATCACACTTCAGCCATGTGTACATAATTTTCCACATCAAATGCCACATGGGAGGTCAAATTATTCTAATTATACTAATTGGAATAATATTTAGAATAAAAGGAATTAAAGTTAAATACAAATTTGATTCCTACGAAGATAATGAATGTTTCTTTAAACCTAGTGTGAACATGAGACACAAAATACACTTGTACCCTTAAGGTGGCCGACCATAGTAGGGAATTTATGGAGTTTGAGATCATGTATACATATTATCTCCTATATTATCTAGGTTTTAGAGGGACTCTAGGGTTAAACCTCTCTTAAACTTTTTCTATAAATACCATGCAACAGAAGAGACATAGACACAATTCACCACCAGCCCTCATGACTTCTTCTCTTTCACAACTCTCTCACAGCCGTAGCTCTTTCTTTCCCTTTCTCCCCATTCTCACTGCAATAGCAGTTTTCTTAGGTTTTATGTTCAGTTCTTAAAAGTTTTTACATAGAAAAATTGTGATACACAAACCAAAGTTCAAGGGAGAATTTGGCCAGCCTTGGAGGAGTCAACCTTTTGTCTTTGATCATAGTTTGGAGAAGCCAAGATGAGAAGATTGAAGAACAAATTTCAGCAGCCATCGACTTTGGATTTTATCTCTTTACTCTTGATCTCTTTGTTATTTAATCTATGTTGTCTTTTAATTATTTGATGGATAATTCTAAGATCATGTGTAACTAATTTTCTATGAGGATTATGATGTAACCATATTATGACTATTTAGTGTTTAATGCATATTTGAATTTGATTCATGTTTCAGGTTAATATTTCATTAAAATTCTTAATGATTCCATGAAAATGTGAATTGATTTAGTATTTATATTGGCTCAGGAATAAGGGATATAAATATGGATGGGTAATGAAATACATGGTTATAGGAATATTGCTTGCCTTAGTGACAACTTTGACAAGAACATATTGGATTTGCATGTCTTAGGGCTTAAATTTCTGCATTTAGATTAGGGATAATTAAATACCTTGTACTTGCTAGATTAGAATGCATTGATGAATCAACTTCTTGTCACTTATGGTCAAAGGGGTTAACCTAAGAATCTAAAATACATTAGGGCTAAATAGGAGTAATAGTAGTGAACTCATAATCCTTATTTTCTTAAAATCCTTGGAATATTTACTTGCTGCCTTCTTTAATTTTTAATATTGCTTTGCTTTAATTCATGCTTGGTTACTCAACAACAAACTTTCAAACAACTATATTTACTTTTGTTAAGTTTAATTTACAATTGATTTAAATTTACTACTAGAGACATTATTCCTCGTGAGATCGATATCGGTTTTCTTAATTAAAGCCAGTTTATTACTTGTTGATTCGTGCACTTACGAGTTAATCTAAAATAAACCACAACACTGCTTTTTAAGGGCAGCTAATATCAGCTTGTTGGCAGCTTTGGCTTGTCCATTTGCTTGAGGGTGGTAGGAAGCCAAAAAATGAATATGTATGTTCCAGGAGTCACACAATTCTTTTACTTTGGAAGACATGAATTAGGACCCGTTATCTGTTATGATTATTTTTGGAATTCTAAAACGCCAGATGATGTTTTTCCCAATGAAAATTTTGACATCAGTGTCCTTTACTTGGATGTAAGATTCCACATCAACCCACTTGGGTGAAATAATCAATTGCTAGCAGTATGTACTTCTTTCCAGCTTTTCCATTCGGTAGTGGCCTAATTATGTCCATCCTCCACTGCATGAAGGGCCAAGGGGCCATAATGAAAATCAAATTTTCAGAGGGCTGATGATGCAAGTTTGTGAACTTTTGGCATTGGTCGAACTTCATCGCATAAACAATCGCGTCTTTGTGCATCGTTGGCCAATAATACCCTTAGGTTAAGGCTTTGTGGGCTAGGGATTGCCCACCTCGGGGAGTTCACATAACACATGCTTGATTTTTTTGTGTGCATGCACTTTAGCAACGAACCTAAAATGATCTCTTTTAGAGATTGTCTTTAAAGAGCACGTACCAAGCTGTCTTTATTTGTAATTTCATATCCTCATTCTTGTCTGTTCGTAGCGTCTTGCTTTTTATGTAACTTACAAACTAAACGATCCAACAAAGGACGGTCGGACCAGTGCAATGTACCGATGAGGACTCTTTGTCTAGAATCGTGCTAGATATATTTTCCACTTCAGTCGTTCCCTGTTCGTCATTCTATAATGTTGATGCCAAGTTTGCTAGAGCATCAGCATGAGAGTTTTGGTCTTTTGGTACCTGTAGTAGGATAAAGTGACCAAACTTTGCTGCTTTACTCTGCACTTTGGTCAAGTAGTGGTTGTATTCTCTTATCTGGCCTCGAATCTGCCATTAAATTGGTTGACGAACAATTGAAAATCGTTGTGCGAGGTAAATTTTTAAGCCCCTAAGTGAAAATCTAGTTGCATTCCTATTATCAATGCTTCATATTCTGCGACGTTATTAGTTGTATCTAAATAGGAGCCGAATTGATTTCTAAATTAGTTCTCCCATTGAGGACCTCATAACGACTCATACTCCTTTACCCCTTGAGTTTGAGGACCTGTATGTGAATAAAGTCCAATTTTCTAAACTGCTACTAGGTTGTTCTGTTGGCATTGTGAACTCAGCTAGGTTAATATAATGGATCAAAATGGACTAGGGATTTGAGTTTGTCTTTTAGAATCAACGATTTAAAGACAAAGAGTGCCTTGGGTCTCAGCTTGATTTTTTTCCTTTTGAAGGGGAGAGAAAAGGAGAATGTTTTTATAGTATATTCCCTTCATTTCCCAGACTTTTTCATTTCTCCTTGATCAAGACGGAATCCAATATTTATAGGAGACTAATTTGCAGCCATGTCAACCCGATTCTGAGATTGAATACACCACCAGAATATTAAATGCTCGTAGATTTGATAGGTAAAAACATAGAGAGAGCAATAAATGAGGTGGCGCACATGCGCGAGTTGGAACTATGCATAAGCTGTGGTGATCACACGTGGCTTAGCTAATGGGCTTGTCAACAAGGAGTCTGTTCAGACAAGAGTTTACCAGTAAGTTTTATGCCTTGTTCCGATCAAAGCATAACAGAGCTGTAACAAAAAACTGATGCGTGATGTTTCTGGGTCATGGATTATACCTAACTCCCATTATGTGGCTCATTAACTAATCTGGGCCTTAGCTCCTATTCTGGATTTTAACATGTACAATATTTTTTTTTCTTTTTCTAAATTTCTCTTTCTTAACCTATATTCCTCAAATCTCTCATTTTTTGAATTCTTTTTTACTTTTTTTTTCTTCTTTTAAAAACCTATCAATTTCTTTTTCAATTTTATCTTCTAGTTTTTTTTTTCTTTTTCTTTCTCATTCTCATCGTCTAAATCTATCACTATTTTTTTTCTTTTTACTTTCCTCCTCTTGTTTTTGCTATTCTCTCTTTCTGGTTTCCATTGTGATTCCTCAAAAGGCATTTTCCCATTTTTAAGCATAGCAATCATAACTTCCTTTTCCTTTGTATCTAAGGACTTACCTTTTTACATATAAAACACCTTCTTTTTCTTGCCTCACTCATCTTTAAAAGCAAGCTTACCTTTAGAAACATCAAATTTGGCTCAACTTTGGGCTAGAAAAGGTATACCTAATATTAGAGTACCTTCATCCTCCTTGGTGTCTATAACAACAAAGTCCAAAAGAAATTTAAACATGTCTACTTCAAGTACAAGATTTTCAATAATTCCTATAGACTTTATGGTAGTATGGTCGGCCATCAGAATGCTTATCGTGGTCGGCCTTATATGCTCATTAGAAAATCCTAATATTTTGCACACATAGCATGAAATCACATTAATAGAAGCACCCAAATCACATAAAGCATTAGACATAATAAACTATTAAGTTTACAAGGTATAGCGAAACTCATCTTATCCTTGTTTATCTTCCTTGGAAATTCTTCTAGGATTTGTGCTTTTAACTTTTTTTATTTATTCTCTCAAATGAAGAGGTATATACTTCATTTCATTCCTCACTATTTTCACATGACTCTCGGCCTCTTTGGCTTCATGATCATTGAAATTTCCTTCCTTTTCCTTCATATGCACGGGTTTGAGCTCATCTACGGTTTTAGTTTTTTCTTCTTTCTTCTCAATAATTTCAACTTTTTCCATTTTTCTAGTTACCTCCATCATGTGCACTTGCTCTCTTGGGTTTGTCTTGGTTTGGCTTAGCAAATTTCATTGAGCTCAATTGAATTGATTTGCTAATTGCCCAAATTGAGTCTCAAGTCCTTTGGTGGTTGCATTTTGATTTTGAAACCCTAGTCTTGTTTCCTGTGTAAAAGAATTTTGAACATTTAACAAGTTAGCCAAAGCATCTTCAGTTCTAGACATCTTATTTTCTAAACCATTAATTGGAATTGAAATTATTAGAAGTAGAAGAGAAAATATGGGTTTTTGGAGTGGGTATTTGCGGCATCCTTGATGGTTTTGGTTTTGAAATATATTTCCTAACTTTTGTTGGTTTCTTTGATTATTCTCATTATTGCTCCATGAAAAAATAGGATGAGTCCTCCATCCTTGATTGTATGTAATGGAATAAATATTGATTTGTTGATTGCCTCCACAAAAATTACCTATAAATTAACTTCATTAGCATGATCACTTTTCTTTTGGCAATCAACCTCACAATGTTCCTCTCTACCACAATTAATGCAAGAAATATTAGAGATGTTAGGTTTTACTCTCTTTTTCATAGAATTGTGGTCCATGGATTTCATTACTCTTGAGATAATGCTATTGCTTAATGCTTCCACACCAAAACTCTCCACGAACTTGATCGCTCTCTTCTTTATAGGGCCCTCTCGTAATGGTATTGATATGAGCTCATTGACATGTCTTCAATTAAATCATATGTTTTGTATTTCCTTTTTCATTATTGATCCCCCTGCAACTGTATCTAGCATATGTTTAGTGGTAAACTTAAGACCATTATAGAATTTTTTTACCTGCATCAAAAGTGAAAACCCATGGTGTGGACACTTCCTAAGAAGGTCTTTAAATCTTTCCCATGATTTGTAAAAAGTCTTTTGATCTCATTTTAAAAGGTTACAATCTCATTCTTCATGGCAATTTTGGCATAAGGGAAAAATTTATCTAAGAATTTTTCCTCCTTCTCCTCCCAAGTAGTTATTGTTAAACCAAACTTTTGCCTTCTCCTTTAAAGTCCAAGGAAAAAGTTTAAGTTTGACAGCATCATTAGAAACACCGTTATATTAATACATTTCATAAAAATCAATAAAATTAAAAATGTGTTCATTAGAGTCTTCGTGAGTTATCATGAAATTAATACTAGCAAGTAATGAAATAGTAGCTGACTTAATTCCAAAATTGTTTGCTTGAATTGGTGGCCTCCTTATACAAAATTGATCTCCAACTCTTCTATGGGTAGCATACTCCCAAATATGTCTCTCATCTTGAGATTGCTCCTCATTATTCCTTGGTTGGTTCTCCATCTCTCCATGGTTACTTGATTTGATCTCTCAATATTGTTTTCTTTTTCTTTCTCTCGGCATTCTCTCTATCTCATGATCTAAATTGATGTAAGCACGTCTTTTTGTGCTCATAAACCAACAAGAAATCTGCAAAATTAAACAAAACAACCTAACTCAAACAAATAAAGTAAAAATATATAACAAACTAAGAAAATGAAGAAAATAGGGAAATATAAAAACTAGACAGCAACTAAAATAATGCAAAAACAATGCAACAAATGAAAATTTATAACAAAATAACATGAAAATGCAACTATTATGCAATTTTAGAACAAAAACACTTAAAGTAATGTACAATGGACGAGAAATGTTTTTTCAAAACCTCAAAACAAACCTGAATGCAAACAACAATTGAATCACAAATTAAAGGAAAAAAAATTTATGTTATTTACTCAAGATGAAAATAACTCAAAAATGTAGCTAAATGGAAAATAAAATAAACCTAGACACTCTAAATATGCAATGAAAATGATAAAAAAAAAAATAAACAAAAATAAACTCAAAATAGCAAACTAAAACACAAACAAACTTAAAAACTCCAATTAAAGGTTGCTGAAATTTTTTGACAGCAATAATACCTTGAATTAAAATTTTTGAAATAAAACCTAAAACATAGAAACTAATGCAAAAATTTAATCTCGATTACCTTAAAAACATCTAGCAATGAAACTAAAATTTTAATGCAATAAAAAAATTGAAATTCAAATACTAAATAAATAAATAAAAATAATTCAATATTTATTTTCTTTTTCTGAAAATTTGACAAAACAGAAAAATTATAAATAATGCTCAGAAAAATCTGAAAAAAAATTATTAATGTTCCTCAATATGTCAGATAAAAGCAGGCAAGGGAAAAAAATTTAATAAAATCTTTAGCTAACCGAAAATTAAACTTAACGAACCTGAACTAACTTTTTCTTTTTTTTAATTTTTGAAACTGAAACTTGAAGACTCTAAAAACACCAAAAATATATATCAGAAAAATCTAAATTTTTTTATAAATGCATATGATTGAGTGATGAACAAACTCACAAAAGAAAAGAAATTTGAATAAAATCTCTAAATGACTCAAAACTTAAATTTAAACAAAACTAGACAGATTTGACAAATACTAAAAATTAAAACAAATAAAAGAAAACTAAAATGTATGTATATTTAAAATGAATTTGACTCTAAACAACTAAATAAAATTAAGATTCACAAAATTAGCAGCAAACACACTTAAAACGAAAAGAAAACAAACAAAACAGAATTCTCGAAAAACTAAAAATCCAAAAGGAATAATAAACTTATTTCTTTTTGCCTTGCAATTTTTGCCTTGACTTAGTGATGATATTTACTTCAAATATAGCAGTTCAAAATCTTCTTTGAGTGACAAAAATAAGATAAAAAACAACAAAACATAAAGCAAAACATAAAACGAAAAGTTAACTAAATTTTTTTTCAAAAATTTAATTTTTCCTTTTTTTCCTATAAACAATAAACAAAGTAAATAACAATGAAAATAAAATTGCTTAAAGTACCAATAAATCTAATTCCTCTAACATTAAAAAAATTTAATCCCAGCAATGACGCCAAAAACTTGATTGTGCGGTGCTTATGTTCACAATTATTTTCGCAACTATACGAATCACGCCAAGTAATAAAATAGATCTTACGCGAACAATATTAGGATGTCGAACCCACAGAAATTAGTTCATAATTATTAGCAAACTTAGTTTTGGTTGATATTTAAGTGGCCAATTCATTTGTGAATTAAAAAGACAATTTCAATAAAAATAAAGTGCTGAAAAATTAAAATTCTAAATATAAAGTGTAGTAAATTAAATTTCTTGAAAGTAAATTGCATAAAAATTAAATTGCTTAAAAGTAAAGTGCATAAAATTAAAGTTGCAATAAAATAAAAGACAAAATAATTAAAATTGCAAGGAATTTAAATGATAAGAAAAATAAATGCATGAAATTAAAAAGAGAAGATCTTGTGTTTAACAATACTAGAAAGTTTGCAAACTCAAGATTCAATAGTGGTTTATGCTAGATCTTATGAGAAAGAAAAAAATCATAAGTAGATTTAATGTAAAGGTAAGAGAAACTATTCTTATATTAAAAACTAAAGTTCTTACATAAGAATCAATACCCCAAAAATACATTAAATCTATTGGAAACAAAGTAAAAACAAAAGAAAAACCAAAAGAAAATTCTCCTTGTTCTTGGGATGTTGAAGGCTAGTTTGATTGTTGATGGAGTATAGGATTTACTAGAAAAGTGGCTATGGTTTTGTGTAGATGATTAATGGAGGCTAAGTAGATAAAGATTGAGATGAAAAACACAAAGAAATTGTTTTTTAGGGGGCTGCTGCAATGGTGATGAAAGCTAGGGTTGATGGTGGCTATAGTATTTTGTGAGTTGTGGAAAAGAAAATAAACAAAAGTCAAAGGCAAAGTGAGAGAGGTAGTATCTGGAAAAAAGAGGAAGAAAAGAGAAAATAGTCGTCTTCAAGGCTTTGAAAAAAGCCAATGAATGTAGCATGATGAAGGGTGGCTGGCCGTGGTGGTATAAATAAAGAGATTTTGGAGCTTGATCAAATATGAAAGGTAGAATTGAGACATAGGAGACATAATAAGTGTAAGGGTAATCTTGGCATTCCTTTGGGTATTATTCATTGTCTTGGCCAAAAATTAAAGAATAATTAGGGTAATTTTATCTTTAATTTACCATTGATGCAAATGTGACCAAATTTGAAAACTTTTGTGCATCAATGGATTCACTTGATGATCAAGCAAGGTGTATGTGACCTTTTTTGAGTCCACATCCATATGCTAGCCGAATTCCACTATGCATGGTGTATGAGAATTATTTTTCTTCACTTTTTTCACATGTAGCTTGAATTTAGCCATTTATGATTATTTTGACGATATACCACATGGGCATTAGATCTATTTTATTGCAATTGAAACCATTCAACAAGTAAAACTTATGAACAATTACTAATGCTAGACAAAAAGAAAAGTTATTCAACCTATGATGGCAAGTGGACTACAAATGACCATGGTGTTTGGACCCATGAAAATTCTAAGATGGAAGCCACCAATATAAATAAGAGTTCTAAACTTACCGATTTGAAGGATGAAGTTTATAAAATATTAGGTTTGGACCCAAAAAAAAAGTGAGTTGAGTATGAAGTTTTTTTTCACGCTTAATGTTCCATATTTTGCACCATGTAAGATGTTAACAAGCTCATCCATTTAGAAGTCTCTACTATACATTGACATCATTCCTCAGGTGGTAGTTAGACCAATACTGTAGTTCACAACTTTGCACTGTGCAAAAATTTTCCATGCAAGATTTTCTTTTGGTAGTGGAAGCAATCATTTCCAGTTGCATGATGACTGAATTCGAGTGCAATCTCCAATGGTGGAGATGTTTGCCCCCCATTCACAATTCTAGAAACACAAGTACCTGAAACTCAACCGATTGAAGATCGTGGGATGAATTTCAATTTCAATGACCATTTATATGATGACTTCCCAAGACAGTGGGGTTTGAATGATCTTTTTGACAGTGATGATGATGAATATGCTCCATATTGTGCTGATGTTGAAAATGCTCCTGCTCTCCTCCCCCCCCCCCCTCCCTTCTAATGAAGCTACATATGGAAGTCATTTCGCTAATAGTATGCATGGTGACACTCCAAATACAGCTACAGATGAGAGTGAAATACAACCATATGAATGTCATGAGATTCAAATATACATAATGCTCATCTTTTTCCTACAATTCAACCTTATGAGTTTTTCGCATCAAACATTGCTCAAACATTCGAGAAGCACAACCTGTTTGCAAGTAAATGAGATCTTAAAAAAAAAATTGAGCCTTTATGCAATCAAGAACAATTTCGAGTTTAGGGTGAAAAAATCTGAGACGAGACGCTTTGATGTTGGATACGTTGATAACAACTTTACGTGGAAACTCTGTGCAACACCAATGTAAGAAAATGAATTTTGGTCAATCATAGTATATGGTAAATCCCACACATTCAATTTAAACATTTTGCACTGTGATCATAGATAGGCTAGCAGTTCACTGATTGGAGAGATGTTGAGATCAAAGTTTACTACTATTGGCCATCAATTCAAACCAAAGGATTTAATTAAAGACATTTGTAGAGAGCTTGAGGCTAACATGGTCTATGATAAAGGTTGGAAATATAGAGAACGTGCATGAGCAATTGTATATAGGACGCCAGAAGAGTCGTACGCTGAGCTACCACTATTGTCTATTGTTTTGAAATCAACTAATTCAGGCTCTACCACCTGTATTAAAATGGACTTAGATAATAGATTCGAGTATTATATTATGGTCGTTGGAGCTTCCATTCAATGGTTCCAACACATGCAACTTATGGTGGCTGTAGATGAAACATTTTTGAAAACTAGATATAGTGGTATATTGTACATAGCGTCGTACTTGGACAAGAACGAACAAATTCATCTGCTAGCATTTGGCCTTAGGCCAAGCGAAATGATGCTTCATATACGTGATTTTTTTCAAAACTTAGGAAGAAGTTTGGAAACTATGCTAATCTAGTGTTTATCACCAATAGACATTACGGTCATCTTATCCTAATGGGCATCGTGGATACTGGGCATACCATCTAAGAAGTGGAATTCATTTGGACAAAACGAAGTAGTAAACCACACGACTGATGTGACCTCGCATTTGGATGTAATTTTTGAAAATCGTAGACAAAAATTATCCACTTTCATAATGGTGTCATGTAATTTATATATGTTTGAAGTGCATGGCAAGGATCTAATCAGATAATGAATTTGCAAACCCAACAATTCTCATGTCGCCAGTTCATGCTCAATGGGTACCTTTGTGTACATGCTTTCACTGTTTGTAAGGATCACAAAACTTCCATATACAATTAGTGTGATCCTTTATACAAGGCAAATGTATGGCATGCAGAATACTCAGAATATGTTTATCCACTTAGTGATTAAAAGCTATGGCATGTGCCTGCCGAGATCTTTGCTAGGGTGTACTTCCCTCTAAGGTTTCATAGAAAGGCGAGAAGACTGAGCACCATTCATTTAATGTTGCAAGGCGAGAAGACCTGTATAAAAAATGTGTGTGGTGTAATCTTACTGGCCATCATAGACAAACATATTCCTTCCCTATAGCTGTCGAGAGTGGAAATCGATGTTAGCGGGGTTCTCAACATCCTAATGGGAGCATGGAGCCAAGGCAATGATGTTATGTTTACTTGATATTAGTCTTATTCTATCTTATATCGTGACACAATGTTTTTCGTATCATTTTTCTAGTTTCATTGATGCAAATGTATGGACTTCAGGTGTTTGATTAAATATGTGATTTGCTAAATGACACTATGGTTTGCTCATTGATGTAAATTTATGGACTTTAGTTAACCACTAAATACACGATGATCTATCATCCTAAACTAAACTTTTGATTGTATATCTCAATGACATATTTCTTTCACATCCGTAGAATTGAGCTTTGCTTAATTTTCAGCCATAGGCTTGCAGAGCAGTTCTCTATCCATTTGAGAACAAAAATTCCACAATCGCCTCTGCATACAAAAAATGAGACTTAGTGTGACATGAAACAAACAAATAATGCATAAAACTACAAACACGAATGTCAACTTATCACACAATTTGTTGCGCTTCTGGTGACACCACCCTCCGGACTTTAAATGGTCTATCAAAATCGTGAAAATTGGGCTGAGATCATTCGAGATTGAACGCCTCAGTATGGCCAGGATGATCACACCAATTCATACGACGTTCTTCATATGTTGTATGGCTGATGAACCAAGTTCATTGAGACCATATAACTTGACTGTCCCACAGAGCAGATAGACCTGTGGTCCGAGTTAATGCTTAAACAAAGCATTATGCACTGGAACGTATAGCTATAACATAATAGCAACATTATTTTAATTACGGCCAACGACATTTGCACTTACATTTCAAATAATGTTTTATAAAAGTAAAACAAACTTACAATATTGTAATCTTTCCATGGTCAGTTGTATAGGGTGATAGTCTCAGCCATGTACTTCAGCATTCCTTTGGACCCTAGAAGCTTCAACGCTTGAAAAAAATTGCCTTTGAAGCCCCATAAGTATTCCCTATAAAGTACGCTCCATATCCGGTGTGCCACACCACGTGGACGTCCTCAGCCACAAGGAACATGTACTAGGGTGTATTTGCGACTCGATTAGATAATGTGCTAGGCCAAAAGAAAGTAAACAATTGATCCAATATTGCCAATCAATATTAATGAATAGGATAGAATGAAAGAAGCCTATTTACTATGCATCTCCAAAGAGTTTTTCCTACACCATTTTGCAAACAAGGACTAGTCACTTTCATCGTCAATAACCAAAGCTACAAATAAAATAACAGAATGTGAGTTTAACACTTCAATTATCTACATATGTGACTCACATATTAGTGTCTCAACATCATGTGATTCCACCAGAACAATGCCTAACCATGTGGCTAGTTGATGGTCACACGCTGGCGGGAGGATGGGGCATGTGGTGTTGGTGGTGATGGACCATGTGTTGGCGGTGGTGAAGAATCACGTGGTGAATCACTAGGTGGTTGAGGCGGTGGCGATAGAAGTGGCAATGGCAATGGAGATGACGGTGGAGGTAGTGAGAAACTACATTATGGATCACTAGGTGGCGGTGGTGGTAGTGGCTATGGTGGCGGTGGAGCATTTGTCAACCCCTAAGACAGAAACATGCAGTTCAAATTCAACAATGTTAACTAACTAGCAAGAGTACATTAACTAATGTTGAATAAATAACGTTGAAAACATGATTGTTCAATTTTACAAGTATAATTGCGCACATACTATGGAGCTCATCTAGATGAGATTACATTTTGTCTAAGCAGTCGTCGAAATGACGCTCAATGCAATTTATGCGCGCATTAATAATTCCAAATTATGTTTACAAAAGATCACATTGTCAAGAGCAAATTAGTTAAAGAAGTTGCACCGTACATATAATTATATTGAGTGCAAGCAATGTAATACTTACGATGTCCATAAGCATCATCGCTAGATGCACATATATTGCTGGCTCAATCGTAGTGTCTCCCATGGTAGGCTGAAGTTCATGGTCAGTCTCAACAATTGGTGGGGCTTGACATCGATCCTTCCAATGACCATTCTTGAATAACCTCATGTAGGCCTTTTTCAACTCACCGGAGTTGGCTCTAATGTCCACCTCATATTTTTATGAAATACAAGCTGATGAAATTATAAGGTTTACTAGAAAAAAAAAAAAAAAAAAAAAAAAAATTTTGATTCAATTTACTTACAATCTTCTTATTCAAAATTTATTTTAGTGCATCTAACTTGGGATGCTTCAGTTCCTTCCATCTCAAGATGAGGAAAATCAATGTGTTCATCTTCTTTGCTAATCCGGTAGTTTCTAGCACGGGAATAGTCTCTTACGCCCACACCTTTAACAATACGACATCAATGAATAGCCAATACAACATCATTAATAATTAATTTCAAACATTAAAAAATAGTAGTTACCTGAAAAGCCATAGTTAACTTCAGTTGTGCTAGATTTGTTGGAAAGGCCGGAACGATGTCCTTATAGATAAAGTTTCCCCATGGATTATTGTTGAAGTGGTCCAAATCTTCAACAAGCTTTACAAGCCTCATGTCTATTTTGGATTTGCAGGGGAATCCAATCAGGCTAGAAAGTAGGAAATGCAGCAAGGCCACCTTGTTACATTCTAATCATTTTTTAAATTGGCTCCTTAAATAAATCTTCAAGTTCATTTTTGTCAAGTGACGTTGAGTTCTTCAAGTATTTTGTCCTGATATTTTGTCATCTTTATTTCTTCGGTCTCTGAGTCCAGGATGTCAATATGTCAACTGAACTTCAATCCCATTTCCAGTTTGTCTGTGAAATGCACACAGGTACCTCTGAGGTTGAACAAAACCTCATTGTTTTTGCACTCCACTACATTCAATCCATATAGCTTGAGCAGATGTATTTGGTGAACGAGCGTATTCATACTAAGAAAGTGGCCAAAGAAAGTCTTATGGAACTTCTGCAGTTGTTCGAATGTCAACTCTTATTAATTGTCTCAATGACTTCGAAGGGATTCCCGTACTATTAAATCTTCGATTTCAACGGATGATCATCAATGAATGTACACTTTTGTACTTGTAGAATAACCTTCGACATAAATAAACTTTGGCATCTTAACAACTTCTAGTCATAGCCCGCCTTTGTTTAAACAAATTACCCTTATTATGGGCCATGTGCATATCCAAGGGCGAGCCATAAAACTTTACATAAAGTCTTCCCAAAGGTAGTTGCACCGCCTTAAAATGGGGCAGTGTGTCTCTATTTTTTAGCCCGCTTTTATTATAACAACCTGCCCGTTAAAAAGGCTGAGTGTATCGCCATGGCCGAGCTAGATGACTAAGATCTCCCCATCCAAGGGTAGTAAAACTGCCCTTAAATAGGGCTATGTGTGTAATAAAGGATGGGCTAAAAATATAGACAAATGTTGTCTTTGTTTTTTAGACAAAAACATTTGTCTATATTTTTAGCCCATCCTTTATTGCACACACTGCCCTATTTTAAGGCAGTGTGACTACTCTTGGGCAAGTTGTATGCAAAGATTTTTCAGCCCAAAAAGAAACACACTGCCCAATTTTAGGGCAAGCTGATTCTCAAAGGACGGGGAGGTGACATAGAGAAGCAGTGCACCTAGGACTCTATATCATTCTCCATGCCCTTAATTAAATTCACCGCCCTTATTGAGGGTGTGTTGTTTCCCAAAGGCAAAAAACTCACATAGAGGACATGTGATCCTCTATGTCATATTTGCCGCCCTACTTAAAGCACATCGCCCAGAAAAAGGAAGTGTGGTTTACACAGGGCGAGGTTCACTTTGCGGGAAAAAAAAACATCCCTGTTTGTGGGGTAGTTTGTTTCACATGCCCTAAGTTAAACAATTTTTATGCCTTGTAGGCCAATTTCACAGCTAATATCTAATCTAACATCAAAAAAATTGATAATGTGGAAAATTATAGAACAAATTCAAAATCTAATATCAAATTCTTCGGGAGTTGGTGTCACTTTTGACAACAAAATGGTTTGCTCGGTGGGTTGGGTAGCCTCAGTCCTTGCTTGCATCCGAGGTGATTCTAGCAAGTCAGCTGAAACTTGACCAATAGGTCTTTTCTTATTAGTGGGTTTGACATGGATGGGTTTTATAGGGGTGAGTTTAACATGGAATTTTGATTTGGCCATTGGTTTCTTCTTCATGGCGACATTCGCTAGTTATTTTGATGCCACAAATTGCTTCAGCATTTCATTTTCTGACAGTGTTTTAACCTTTACCATTTTGTAAATGGTGATATGACTGAAGTTGAAAATGGGAAAGGCACAGCTGTTTGTGGAAGAGAGCGAGAAAATGTGGGGAGAAAGCAAAAAGAAAAAAGAAGAGGGATCTATTAATGTTTTAAATTTTTTTAAATACAGGTGTAAAATGGACAGCTCATCTATAATGATAACATGGTGAGCATGAATCTAAAAAAAAAGGAGTGAGATTTTTTCATTAATTTGCCCAATCATGGACATCCGTACTAATTCCCAAACTTTTTTGTAAGAATGTATAATTATAGGACCAATTAACTATTCATATTCATCTTTTTGAAAATAATTATTTTTGCTCAATATTTATCTTTTTCTACCCTTTTCTTTCTAAAATACCTTTCATCTCTTTTTGTTCTTTCTTTTTCTTTTTCAGTAAGCTAAAAACTCTCTTTCTTTTTTTTTCTTTTTTCTTTTTTTCCTTTTTTCTCACCCTAACCTCTTACTTTAATTTTTTTTTTCTTTTTTTTTCTTTTTTTGTGGATAATTGTATTTTTCTCTTTATAATTTGTTTTTGGAAGGAAATCAGAAAAAGTATGTAAATATGTAGTTTTAAACCAAAATATTATAGTTATTACATAACCATAGGGTGAACGAATACACGTTCTTGAGGCACATAAGAGAAGAACTGCTGGAAACAACGCACAACTATTTTTGACAAGCCATTTTTTGTTTCATCGACCAAATGCCCCAAAGTTTATAAGATTTTCCTTGTCTTTTAGTAAGGTTTTGTTTTGGTAAAATTAGTAAGGTTTAAATACAATAAAATATTCCAATTGTGTTTCATTATTGATAAACAAAAAGATATATCTTTAGGAAATTTGATAAACAAAAGGTCCAATTAACTTGACATTTAAAAAAATTATTTTCTAAAAAGCTTCGAGGCCAAATTTTAATTGACTGCAAAATTCTAGAAAAAAATAAAAAGCTGCAAAATTTACTTTTTCACACCCCGCAATCCCACTCACTCACCCACTCTCCAAAATAAAATAAATTCAACACTTCAAAATTTTTTTATGTTATTTAAAATTTTATTTAACATTTATTAATATGTTTGTAAGTTATTTATTTTTAAATAAATACACACATTAATTAACATCTAAAAAGTCAATAATAATCATATGAATTAAGACCTATAAATATAAAATGCATGTGTTGTCATGTTTTCTTTCGATGAAGCCAAAATAAATCCAAACTAAATATATCCTATTTATTATTTATAAATGCAACTTCAACAAATTACATAAGTCTTCAATATTCATACAACATTTAAAGTTTCATAAAACGGCAAGCTTCGAACCTTTTCTTTTTATGTGCATGCCTGCATTATTTCATTAGCTTCTTTTACTTTTGATTTTTTTTTTTTTCATTAGTTAATAAAGGGAGAATGAGTTTGGATGAAAAATAAAATAAAATAAATGGAAGAAAAGAGGGATGATATTTTGGGGTGGATGGGGTGGGTGGGGGAGAGATGGGGCCACATTTTTGGGAAGGCAAAGATAAAAACAGTTTTTTAATTTTTTTTTAAATGAGCTCTATAATAGATATGAGATAGTTAATTTGCTTGACATCCATATAAAAAAACCCTTAGAATTATGTTATTGAAAATTTGATAGCAGATCATAATAAGCAAAATCTGGTATAGGTGCGAATTGATTATCTAATTTCGAAACTTTTGCGCTCCAAGGATTGGTTTCCTTGAAACCTGACAGTTACAGCTTGACTTAAACCCCAAAAAGAAAGAAAGAAAGAAAAGGAGAAGAGCTCATTCATTTCATAATTTCTCATTCATTAGGTCCATCCCACAATTCGCCAGCTTATACATACCAAAACCAAAAGTTAGCAATTGAACATGATACTCTGGATGCTCTATTATGTGATCAGCTCATAAAAAAAATACACCAACCAATTGTAACACCTGAGATTATGTTATTTATAAAGCATGACAAAATTGGAAATTGTACGAGTCAGATTATATTGGGATGATTTTAAGTTTTATGTGCATCCTAATATTAAAGGAAACTAAACAGGTGAAAGTGTAAAGTCTCAAACTGGAATCACTTTTGAGAATCCATCAAGCAAGACATAGAATTGAAATTCAATGCAGAGAAACCATGACATTCGATAATAATGTAGAATACACGAAGTACCATGGACTACCACTGGTAAAAGACATTAAGGAGTTAAAATATACTAGAACTATCTCCATTAAATATGTTACATATAAGAAATCTTCATAATTCAGAGCATTCAGCTAGATCTGGCACCTGCTTTCCGAAAGAACTTCATTCAAGAAGAAAACATCCAGAATGCAGTTCCAAAACACAAAAAGGGAAAAAGGGTTATGCTTCATAACTGCAAAACACAGAGACAACAAGATCAATTGTCAATACTAAATTGTTATTAGCTGCCCATCTTTTCAACCAAATGCAAAGTAGCCTGTGATTATCCTAAATCCTTTACACAAATGCTACTAATACATATTGTGCAAACTTATCTAGCTTGTATCAAGCCAAATGATATCTAGAAAAGGAAGCACACTTCAAGCATTTTTTGGTTTTACTGAGAAGCATCAACAACCCACCAAGGTCCAAACGTAAATTCAATGTTCACGAAGAAAAAGGCAATCCAACTAAGCATGGAAGCGAAAAAATTCACTATCTCAAGAAACATGAAGTTTGACAGGTCACATAATATTGTACTTGTTAATATGCATCATTCAACAAAGTCTTACCTAACTAACAACCATCCCAACATCAAGTTAGAAGAATGCCAAGTGCATAACAGAAAATTTAAAACCATATTCAATATTCACCCACTGAAACAACAACCTCATTGTTCTAATTCGAATGAACTCTTATAGAGTGTCATCCTACCTACAGCTTTAGAGCCTACTAAAATTATTCTTGTAGCTACTATGATAATAAATGATAAGCTCAGTAGGATTTATCAAACTTAAGGGAGGAATATATCTCTAGTAAAATGTTCAAAACTGCTTTATAAATCCATTTAATTCAAGCTTCTATCCCAATAAACCAAACACAAAATCAAAGCTTTGTGCATATTTAATGCAGTGGTGAATCAATGTTGTTAATTAAGTCCCTTTCACTAATTGAAAATATGACTGATACAGCAATAAAAGAGTCAATCAGATAGAAGTGATAACAAATGAGTATGAAACTTACGTTACAAATTCTCAATATAACAAATAAGACAAATTTACATTTAGAACAATTAAAGTATCAATGCGTGCATTAAGTGAACCAACTGCATAACTGTAAAGATTGCATTCGGTAATCAATTTCATGACGTGAACAAGAAGAACAATTTAAGAGCTGGCAAATCACAATTGCAAAATTTCTACTTAAATTTATTGGGCCGTCACACTTGGGACATCCATGAATAAATAATAATCCAACTACCAAACAGCAATGACTTTGAACGGAAATTAAATAGGCAGCACAGTTAAATTTAATTGAAAAACTCAACCCCAATAAACCAAAATCGCTAATGAAATCGTAACAGGAAATTTTTTTTATATGAATTTATTACTAATATCAGTTGTATCAAAAGAAATTTTCAACATTTTGCGTTAAAAGTAACATCAACTACAATAGGGATTAATCTACAATAGGAAAAAAAAAACATTAAAAAAGGAAAACTTCACAGATTGAAGCAGTTTCAATCAATGGGCAGCAAGAATATCAGCGCTGAACACATCGACAAGCGGATCGGGCGCATCATGTATAGGGCTGGACGGAATTTGAGTCGGAAACAAGATGGACTTAGCAGCCACAAGCTTCTTCCTCTGAGGACACCTAGGGCCATAGATCCTCCCGGAGAAGCAAGGGAAGCCGTCCATCGCATTAACGGGAGGTTGACCGGGAGGGGACGGTGGGGATGAAGGCGGCGAAGTACGGATCTGTAGCAAAGAGACTACCCTGTGCGATCTGGCGCTTATGCGCGAGTCTCTGATTTGAGCCAACGCACCGGGCTTCAGATACTTGAGAAAAGGCTCTGTCCGGTTTGGGGACGATCTATGATGGGATCGAGACCTCCGGTTCATGGCGCAGAGAGAGAGAGAGAGAGATGGAGTTTCAGACAGGTTAGAGATTTAGAGAGAGAGAGAGAGAGAGAGAGAGAGAGGAAATGGGACGAAGAGAGAGATGGAAGAGATAGGGTTAAAAAGAGGGAGGGAAAGATAGGCGGGAAGATTGTGGAGGGAGAGTTGGGGAAGGGTTTCAAAACGTAGCGTGGCGCGCGGGATCAGATCAGTAGTAGGGCTTCTTCTGCTCTTCGGCTCGTGACTATGTTTTTTATTTTTTTTTCCTTCACGCTCTATAACCTATTTTGGATGACAGACTGACGCGTGGCTTTGCGGTTTTTTATTTTTTTAATTGACTTTATTATGGGTTTTTTTTTTGATTGAGGTAGAGTGTCTTCGAGTATGTTGATTAAACTATAGTAAAATTTTGAAGAGTTTCATTGTATTAATTTTTTTTAAATAATATTTTATGTTATTTATTT
>QANX01005581.1:0-23929 GCA_003254975.1 Ochetophila trinervis
AAGGTACTAAAATACATTTAATTTTAATTTTTATCTAAAATGCAACTAATTAATAATATGTCTATCTATTTTTTTCCTTTCAAATGTTTTTGCATTAACAAAATTATTTTCTTTGTGAGTTGACAGACTTCTTGCATAGTTTTTATAATATATATCTATTTCATGACTGACAAATATTTTTTTAACAATTCCCATTCCCATCCGAAATCCTCACATATTTTCTTCTTCCTTAGAATAATGTAAACTTCTACATTCTTGAAAAAAAGGGATCATGTATTTAATCCACTTTTTATTTTTTATTTTATTTTTATTTTTGATTGATGGTATTGGTGTGTGTAGTGGCTAAATATGAAATTCTAAAGTAGTATTTAAGTTGCAGGATTAGAGAAATGAATTGGATTTCTTTATCCCTGTCAGAATAAGCAAATCACAGGCCCACACCTGATATCCTTCAAAGTGGATTTCTAAAATCCCTTCTCCTACATGAGATTTCTATCACTGGAGAAGGAAAAGGCTTAAAGCTCGTTCCATTTTGACCCTATGGTTGTGTTTGGTATACAAGATTAGACTGGAAATGATATGAATAATAAGATTGGACATGATTGGAATAAGCAGAATTATATAACTTTTATCATGTCATGTTTTTTGTGTAGAATTGGATTAAATATATGATATGATATCATGTGTTTGGTGCAGGACAAAATTGGATTGCACTATATTTAATTTTTAAAATATGATAAATTTTAATAAATATCATTCAAATATTTAAGTTAAATAAATATAGTCTAATGCATGTCATAACTGTTTATAAATTATAACATCTAGTTATTTTTAACCTAATATATGTGCTAATTAAATCAGAACAACAATTTCAATGGTACAATCCATGATAAAAACCAATAAAAATAAGTAGTTATTTATGCTTTGGTAATTGGAATGATGTCATCAACTTTCATTTCTATTGTAAAGCATTGATTTTTTTATTGTACATTCACTGTATGAAATATATGTTATCTCTGCTTCATCCATTGAATGATAAAATTTGTAAGAGTTCACTTTAAAGTCATTAATCTGTTGTTGACATTCTGTCCATGAGTCATAAATTTCCGGCTCTATTCCTTTGAATACAACATCTATACATTGACATATCATATCTAGTATAATATCTACAAATTAAACACAAAAATAATTCACATTAAATAAAAAATGGTTATCATAATACCATTGTCATTAATATAGTCTATATCCATGTAAACAATCAAAAAGATGTATCTGTAAACAAAAGAATTCCTTAATAAACATTTCATTCTAATTATGCTCACATCAAAAAAATGAACATTACATATATATAGTGGTCATGATAACAAAAAGAAAAATTGTATATTGTAAACATTTTATGCTAATAATGCTCATTTAAAAGGAGTCTCTAGTTAGACAATATTTGACAAAACTACTTAGATATCAACTATAAAACTCAGTGTCCAATCAATTCATAAATGAACTCAAGCTTTTCTTCATCTTTATCATACCTTTTGAACACCTCAAACTTCTCTGGAAATGCAAAGAACGTATTCATAGCTTTAACTCTATCGCCAACAAGAAGTCCTAATCTCCTAAGTTCAACGCTTAGAAATTG
The DNA here is from genome assembly GCA_003254975.1 of Ochetophila trinervis. Taxonomy (NCBI): domain Eukaryota; kingdom Viridiplantae; phylum Streptophyta; class Magnoliopsida; order Rosales; family Rhamnaceae; genus Ochetophila; species Ochetophila trinervis. The sequence goes on from QANX01005581.1 coordinate 1,637, forward strand.
CTGCATTTATGCAGTAAGTTTTGATCGACGTAGATAATCAGCTAGAAATGCACATTTCTTCTCTAGTTTCAGCAACCATTTCTCTCACTGATGCCACAATGTTATCTAATCCTGAAACTAATCCATCAGATGGTCTAGACCGCTTCCTACGATTAGTGGAGTATGATGCATGACTGACTGACATTGGAGAGTTCTCCTTGTCATCTCCAATGTCAGTTGGTTGACAAATATCAACTAGAGTTTCAGCTGCTTTTCCAGTTGCACAATCCATTCCATAAATATTGTTAATCTTTCATACATAAGAAAATGTTTATTCCTCCATCAATCAACATCTTTGTTTATCTACGGAAAAAAAAAAAAAAAAAAAAAAAAACTATAACACCTTAAATATGAGTATTCGTGTTCTAACCTGCACATAGGCCTCCCAAATATCATTCATGTCTACTTCAATACATTTTTTTGTATCATTCCATCCAAATCCACTCTTGTTCAACATATCAAAGATTATGGAATAATCTTTTTTCAACTTCTTCAATTTAGATTCAATATGTGGATTGGCTCTCAAATCTCATCCTTGACACAATTTTACTAAAGCTTTCTCAATCACACCATGCATACTAGGTTTGAAAGTACCATTTTCAAATCGATACCCCTTGGTCACAACATCGTCAAGGACATTATACAATGCATCCTCCTCATCCTTACTCCATACACGCCATTACCCTTTTTAGATCGATCATTAGTGTGGCTACTACCTCCGATATTCATTCCTAAAACCAAGCTCATAATAATGCATATAAATAAATATTGAAATTCTTTATTAAAGCATGTTATTCAAATAACACTAACAATAAAATTAATTATTCAAGTAAGCAATAAAATTTTAAGTTGAAAGTGCAAACAAATGACATAGTTCAATATCATGAAAAATACAATAAAACATGTCAAGACAATCTTGTCTTTAACCACCCCTACTTTCTCTTCACTCATTAAACATTTGAGTAGCCAAATTGTTTCTCCACTCACTCCATTGATTTGGAGCCTCAATAGATTCTATGGGGTTATGGTCTACTATCGATTCAGCAACTTGCGTTTCATCTTCTTCAATCTCAATTGGATCATTTGACATTTCTTTTCTAATAAGATTATGTAAAATATAACATGCATCGATTATTCTTCCTTGTGTTTTAATTGGATAAAAGGAAGGGCTCTTTAATATAGCCCATCGCTTATTAAGTAATCCAAAACACTTCTCAATGACATCTCTTGTTGATGATGCTTCATATTAAAGTATTCTTCTTGATTTTGTGGTGCAGAACCTACTCTCCACTCTAAAATGTGATATCGTGTTCCCCTAAATGGTGCAAGAAGTCTTTCACTATTTGTGTATCTGGCATCCACAAGATAGTAGCAACCTTAAAAAGAAGTAGACAATAAATTATACGTTTATTCTATTAAATGTTACTAGTTTGCTAGTATGAACACACTATTTAGTCTTACCAGTGGGGACTCTTAACCCGTTTAGTCTACTAATTGCATCTCTGAGGACTCTAGAATCAGAAGCTGAACATTCCCAACTAGGTAATACAAATATGAACATCATATTTTGATCACAAACACCTAACACATTAGTGATAATCTCTCCCTTTCGAGTTTGATATCTTGGCTTTTCAACCTCAGATACATTAATCTTTATGTATGTGCTATCTAGTGCTCCCAAACAATTCTGTACAATTTAATATATTACGATCAATTAATAATCTAACATAAATATTATTATAAAAACTCAATTACACTAATAATGTATAAACTTACCTTAAACAATCTCCATCTCTTATCAGTGTAGCTAGCAAGCACTAGATCTGGATATTTTAAAAGGCTACCTTGCAATTACAATACTCCATTCAATACAGAGTTGAAATATCGACTGATAGTTTCTCATGATCACTTAAATATATGTCCAATTGTTCGGTTAGTATGTGTAAAAACATGCACACTTGTTCTTCTACACGGACCAAACCATCTCTTTTTAGTTTTCCTTCCACACGAAGTAGTTCACATAACAAACCAAATGTATTCTTATCCATCCTCAGTTGATTCACACATTCAATATCACTGTAACCTATAATACTATCCAAAACACTCAAAAGTGTTTCATGCCTAGTGAATGTACGGTTCTTAAGTGCTCTCTTTTCATAATGCATATGTACCAAAACCCAGGTCATCACTATATGTACCAAACAAATTATTGTTCTTGTGCGATTCAACTTCCTTGCAATATAGCAGATAATAATTTTTTTTTTCTTTCTTCATCCATTTCTAAGAAATAAATAAAATCATATTATGAAAATCACAAATTTTAAAAGGAAAATCATCAAATCATAATAATGCAGAAAACCAAGCTTGTCAATATTAGATACATGTATTTATGTCATTTGGATTTGGCAAACTAAATCCACCATCATTTATTAATAAATATATTTATATATATATATATATATATATATATTGAGCCTCTACCCCTCCACAAAGTAGGGGGCCCCGCCTAATCGAGGCGGGGTCATAGGCAGAAAAATTATTTCTCTCTGCCTAGTATCTCAACTTAATTGGGCAGGGCCCTTTACTTTGTGATGGGGTGAGCACTTTACTTGTTTTAGTTAAGTATCCCGTTCCATTTTATATACCTCACATTTATACCCCATCTGTTGGACGGGGTCTATCGTCTTCAACCTCATGCTAATATTGTTTTTTCTTTGTATTTTTTTCATTCTTTACACTAATAATTGTTGAAGCTAGAAATGCAAAATTTTTACATGATCATAAATTGGGTGGAAGTAAATTTCCCATAAAGATTGAATTTACAATAGAAATGGAAACTTCATTTTCTCAAGAGAAATTGGCTTCTTTTCAAATAAATCATTTGGAAGTATTTGAAGAGGAACCAATTGAGGAACAACCACCTAATACAGAACATGTGGAACCTGCTACTCAAATTTACATGAGATAGTGGGAGTTAGAAGATCCTCTAGAATAAGGTGACCTACAATTTCTAATGAATTTTTAATATACCTACAGGAGTCAAACTTTGATGTTGGACTCGATAGTGATCCTAGCTCATTTTCACAAGCTGTAAAAGGAGAAAAAAAAATACAATTTTTGGCTTGATGCCATGACAGAAGAAATGGAATCTATGGCTAAGAATCAAGTATGGAAACTCGTTAAGTTACCATAAAGGCATTCAAGCATAGGCTGTAAATGGGTTTTTAAGACCAAAATGAATGCATTTAGTAACATAGAGCAATATAAGACTAGACTTGTAGCTAAAAGTTTCACTCAAAGGGAAGGCATTGATTATCATGAAACTTTTTCTCTAGTTTCTAAGAAAGAATCATTTAGAATAATTATGACTTTGGTGCTTCATTTTGATTTAGAGTTGGACCAAATGGATGTGAAAATGATATTTTTTGAATGGGGATCTTGAGGAGCAGGTGTATATGAAGCAGCCTGAAGGCTTTGTTAAAGATGAGGAAAGTCACTTGGTTTGTAAATTAAAGAAATCTATATATGGGCTAAAATAGGCTTTTCGTTAGTGGTATTTGAAGTTTCACAATATTGTTACTTTCATATGGTTTTAATGAAAACATTGTTGATCAATATAATATATTTATCTCAAGATCAGTGGGAACAAATATATTTTTATAGTCATTTATGTAAATGATATTTTACTAGCAAGTAGTGACTTGGGTTTGCTATATGATACAAAATAGTTTCTCACACAGAACTTTGAAATGAAGGATATGGACAAAGCCTCTTGTGTTATTGGCATAGAGATTCACAAAGACAAGTCTTAAGGGACATTAGGATTGTCTCAAAAGGCCTACATTGAAAAGGTTTTAGAGAGGTTTGGTTTGAAAGGCTGTGCATCTACTATTGCACCCATTGTTAAAGGGGTTAAATCTAATCTAAATCAATGTCCTAAAAATGACTTGGAACGAGAGGAGATGAAAGATTTTGCTTATGCTTTAGCAGTTGGCAACCTAATGTATGCACAAATCTGTACGAGGCCAAACATTGCTTTTGCAGTAGGAATGTTAGGCAGGTATCAAAGTAATCTAGGATTGGAACATTGGAAAGCTGCTAAAAAGGTTATGAGATACCTACAAGGAACAAAAAACTACAGACTCACTTATAAAAGGTCTGACCATTTAGAAAGTGGTTGGGTATTTAGATTCTGATTATGCTGGATGTGTAAACTCTAAAAAATCTACTTAAGGATATATTTTCCTACTTGCTGGAGGGGCTATATCTTGGAAAAGTGTTAAACATCTACTATAGAGGCATAATTCATTGCTTGCTACGAAGCTACTTTATAGGCATTATGGTTATGTAATTTTATTATGGATTTTAAAGTTGTCGATTCTATGTCTAGCATTGAGGATGTATTATGATAATTAGGAGTGGCCACGATTCAGTTTGGCCAGTTTTTAGCTAGATTTTACACTCCACTGACTAGTTCGGTAGACATTGAGTGGTCAACCTAATTGAACTGAGACAACTTCGTAACCGAGCTAAAATTGAACTGAAGAAATTGGTCAGTTTTGCCTCAGCCATCATTGCAGATGCATACCACAAAGCCACCACCACTACCAACCTTAGCAACATATCCACCACAACCACCAACCTCAGCCACCATTGCAGATGAGGAAAAAGAAGAACAAAAAAAGGAAAAAGAAAAGAGAAGATACACAGAGAGAGAGAAAGAGAAAATGAGTAATGACTGCTGGAGATAGATCGAGAGAGAAAGGGAAAGAAAGGGGCGGCGACGGTTGGAAATGGAGAGTGAGATAGATTGAGAGAGAAAATGAAAGAATTGGGGGGGGGGGTGTTGGGGAAAGAGCCGGTGGATGGAATTGGAATGGCTAAAGAATAAAGATGTTAGGCTGCATTTCAGACGCAGGATCATATCAGATATAGCTGGCAGTATTGGATATGATGACATGATTTGGTGCAGTCTCGGATTAGATGACATGATTTGATATCCTGTGTTTGGTGCAGTTTCAGACTGGATTGTATTTCAATTTAATAATATATTTAATATTTTATAAATTATAAATTATATTATAAAATGTAATTTTAATTATCAATTTAAATAAACATGATATATAAAATATATTGTAATATATTTCTAATTAAAAATTTAATAAATCATAATATTATTTCATTTAGAAAATATTAAACATAATTTAATATAAATATGTCATAATTGTTCACAACAAATAGAATCAACTACTAAAATTAAAAAAAAAAAATTAAGAAGTAATCTAATACATATGTACTAGTATACTCATAACAACTACTCCAATTGTGCAACCCACAATTAAACCAATGAAAAATGAACATTCATTTATGTTTCGATAATTGGGTGCACTGTGATTAACCTTCATTTGTATTGTAGATCATTTATTATTATTTTTAATTGTACGTTCAATGTATGAAACATAAGCTATTTATGCTTCATCTATTGAATGATAGAATTTGTATGAGTTGCCTTTGAATCTATGAATTTGTTTTTGACATTCTACCCATAAGTCATAAATTTCTGGATGTCTTCCTCTGAACACAATATATACTTTTTGATATGCCATTACAATTATCTATATATATACAAAATATATTAGTGTAATTTCTATGATATAAATAACAAAAATATTAGAAACATTAGAAAATAAATAACCATAACACCATTATCATTAATATTGTTCATATCCATATTAATAACATAAAGTAAACAATCCATACAACTAATGCTCATTATAACATAAACACGTATAAGCATCAAAAAGTGAGATAATATTTGAAATACTTAGACAAAGTATTTTCAATGTCATGCGCATCTCAACCTCCTTCAACCAATAGATGAACCTCCAATCAACTCATAAATGAACTCAACTTTTTCTTCATCATCATCTAATCCATTAAACACTTTAAACTTGTGTGGCTTCTTACTAAAAATATTTATGGCCTTAATTCTAACACTAACCAACATCCTCAGCATCCTAAGTTTAGCACGCATAACTTGTTGCATTTCTTCAGTAAGTTTAGGACATATAGAATCATCTAGTTTATCCCATTGTTTCCTAGATTCACACATCATCTTCTCCAATGATTCAACAATGTGATCCAATCCACTAGATATTCTATCAGATGGTCTAGATCTCTTTCTAAGATTGGTATGCTGAGACTGTGATGTTTGACCAACTGACAGTGGAAAATCCTCCTCATCTTCTCCAATGTCAGTTGGATGAGTTCAGTCTCAACATCATTATGAAGATCTGCAGCCATGTCAGTAGGAGTTTCAACATCTCTGCCGGTCACACGATCCAATCCAAATATATTAGCCAACCTTTCATACATGGAAAATAGCCTATCTCTCTATCCATCAGCATCTTTGTTAATCTATATAATTATATAAACATAAACAGTTACAACAAATTTGTAACATAAACTTTGACAAATAAATTAGTGGCAAGTTTTTTTATTCAAACCTTAACATAATCTGCCCAAACATCATCACTGTCGACTTCAATGCACTTCTTTGTGTCATTCCATCCAAATGCACTATTGTTTAACATATCAAAAACGATTCCATAATCTTTTTTCCACTTCTTCATTTTCGATTCAATGTGTGGATTGGCTTTCAAATAGCATCCTGGACACAAATTTGCTAAAAAAATTTCAATAAAATTGTATGCGCTAGGTTTGAAGGTACCATTTTCAATTATGTACCCCTTGGCCACTACATCATCAATTATATTCAATAGTGTATCCTCTTCAATCTTACTCCACACACGCCTATTAAACTTCTTTGTTCATGAATTGCCAAGGCTGCTACTTCCACTATTCATTTCTAAACCAACTTCACAATAAAGACAAAAACCAAAATATCAAATAAAAAACATATAACATTTTAGTACATTTTAATACAAGTTCATAAAGTAGTAGCAGTTTATTCAATCCAACTAAAATATTCAAAATACAACATCCATAGTACAAGTTCATAAAAGAAGAAAAATACAAAGTTCAAATTCCATAACAAATAAAAAACATAAATAGTTTTAATCATTCCTATTTTCCCTCCATTCATCATACATTTATGTAGCCAAATCATCCCTCCACTCACTCCATTCATTTGATGCCTCAATGCATTTGTTTTTTTTTTTATTCTAATGAAACATTGTTAAGCAATTGAATAATTTGTTTGAAGGAGCAATATTAATTATCATTAGCTTAACTGATCTAAAATGAAACAATCAATGAAGACTTTGAAAAGACATGTAACATATACACAAATAAATTCACCAAAAAAAAAAAGGCATACACAAATAAAAAACATATAATAAAAAAAACTCAACTTTTTTTTTTTTTTTGGTTGAAATGGAAAAATAATTTGAACAAAACATAGTATAAATCAGCTTGGATGAGAGAAGAGAGCCATAAAGGTTCTTTGTCAATTCATATTATTTAGAGAATCTTTGCTAAGGTATGTGCCACAACATTATTCGCAAGCTGAGTAAACAAAAAATAATTTCTATCAAAAAACTTGCAACTCGTCCAATATCCTAAAAACTTGGATCATTAATCGCAAAATTAGAATCAAAACTTTGGATTTCATTTACAATATGCAAAGAATAAGACTCAATACATCACTCTTTGAAATCCAGAGCAAAACATCTTCTACTAGCGTGTATGTTAACAAGAAACACATTGGGCCTTCTAAAAAATAATATAAAGTTCAAGGTCCATATGTATTCCTATTAGGTTTATAAGGAATTTTATTTTTCTTGGTCATAATAGAAAAGATATGAACAAAAATTTTAGTTTTATTGTACTATGCACAAATTTATCTAGAACTTACAATATTGTCAATAAAAAAAATTTAATATAACATAAAGAAAATTATGGTAAAAATAAGTATCAAATACTATCTTTGGTCATAAGCAAGGCCATCTTTGTGTTTGTTTTGAAAGTGATGCAACCGATCTTTCTCTTGCGCATTGGTCTATTAGTGACTATATTGAGGAAATTAGGGTGAAAAGTTATTCTTTTGTTTCTGTTTTGTTTGGACACCTAAATTAGGGTCAAAAATATTTTGGCTCACCATAGTTGTAAATGGGTTTGTGTCTCTTTGGGATTTGTTGATTTTGGTGTGTCAGCATGAGGTTTCAATATATTATTGCTGTAAATAAATATTATGTTTATGAGTGATTAGTTAATTTTGTTTCCTTGTATTGTTAGTTAAAAATATAAAATATTTGGTATATAGTTTGTAACAACTTGAATTTGCTTAAACTGCTTGTTTGTGGAATTGGTCTAGGTTGACCAGATGGAGGCTCGATGTTGAATTTTTATTTGGGCGATTTTCTGCTCGAACCTTATCAATCATAGCGAGAAGCCGTGCCTAAATCAGAATTGTATATTTTTAGTTATGGTCAATCAAAGTTGTATTTTAATTTCCACATCAGATTTAAAATTTATCTCTACTCTTCTTAATCTTTAGTAGATACATTTCAGTGCCTTTTGAACACTTTAATTCGAATCCTTGTGCCCTACAGCTGTCAACAACTAAAAACTCACTATTTGGTCTTTATATATTATTTTCACGCTTCCTAAGGCTTCAGTATTCATTATTTTCTCCAATTTTTCTGAATTTGATGGTAGGAGAGAGAAAGTAGATCTTATGGTCACACCACCTTTGACCGTATCTCCCTCATCCGGTTGAGTTAGAATGCATTTTTGGTACCGTTGAAAAGCTTGGGCAATGAGCTACACATCGGTACCAATTTAGACACCAAAAAACCATTGTAATCCATCATAAAACTGTCCAACCTCTCCACCTAGGTCCCCACCGATCTCCGGCAAGTGGCACGACACAGCCACCATCTCGGGCACCAGACCACTCCAGCGACCTTGTTTGTAGCTCGTCGAGATCCGAAGATATGCTGACACACCGCACGTGCCTTCCAAAGCCACTGTCACCTAGTCTCATGAGCCGCCGTTGTTTTCCTCCACCGCCGACAAGTGGTGGTGCACCACCCACTCAAGAAGCTTTCCTTCATCCTGATGAAGCTAACCCGAGGTTCCCCCTTTGCCTCTTCCACTATTAACATCTCCAATGAACTCTCTTTTTGGTCTAAACTTCATCTTCACCAGCGAAGCAAGCGGCGGCGAATGGATGCTCACCACCGGTCTTAACTTGTTCCTTGGGACATGGGTAAGCTAGTTATGTCATCAATTTGATCCAATTTGGCCAAATTCAAAAATGCCTAATTTTAGCTGTGAACTCGATCTTCTGAGATCAATTATGGTCATCGACAATGAGAAATCATCAAATTGAAGGTAATTTCTCATTCTTTTCATCTTCAATTTCATTTCGATATAAAGTTTATATAAAACGGACTTGACAAGGAAAAATTCAAATTTCAACTCGAAGCTAAAATTGGAGATTGAAATAGGACTGCTTCAAAATGAAATTGAGTGAAATTGGACACTCTATCAAGGTTTTAGAGGTCTTGAGAACATAACTCAATGCTCAATTTGGGTTAATTTTGGAGAAATCAACTCAAATTTTGGGTATATGGTTAATAAGGGCATTTTCATAATTGCTGAAATAGAAAAGTAATTTTAATAATTAGTATTTTAATCTTGTAATTAGAGATTCGGAAAACTCCCCTTAGCGTTGGCTAATTTTTTTGATAATTAAAAGAATTTTTGGTGAATCATTTTAGGCGTGCATACATAGCCGAGAGCTGGTTCAGAAATCTAGCAGAAGCACGCATCTGTGACTGTACTTTATTTTCTAAATATTTCGCGATTATATACTATTATGATTGAATTGCATTAGTTTGGTTTCAATTGGATTTTTCTATGGATTTAAACTATGCTTATTAAATATGTCATATATGTGAATTTAAATGGTTGATGAATCTAAATTATAGCCTATATTCGGAGTTTTAATGGAACTCATATTTATTTGGAATACATATGAAATCTATGTTTTAAATAGTTATTTAGCGCTTTATGAAAAATTTTGATATATTTTTTTTAATTTTGTAGAAAATGGTAATTTCAAAGAAAAATTGTGGCTTTTATAGAATTTAAATTTTTTTGAGGTAATATTCTGATGGTCGATAGATTTGAATATTTTTTTGAATTTTTTCAAAATAAAAGATTTTAGAAAATTGTTGAATTTAGTACGATTTTAAAATAAAAATATTTGAGAAATTGTTGAAATCCGATGATAGGTGATCTCGGAGATGATTTTGATAAGTACCACACAATATTTATACTGATTAGATATGTATGATAGTACGCTTGATATTATGATATTCTGTCATCAACTGCTTCGAATACGTATCGAGAGAGATGATGAGGATCTTGCCGTGACGTATTTGGGACGCCAGTTCGTCGTGATGATTTCTACCCCTGTTCTCTGCCTGTGATGCCGTCAAGACATTGAAGGTCACACGGCTCAATACTAGAGTGTGGTACCAATTATGATATATAATTGATGTTTATGGTTTTTTAGATTGGTTTTTTTTTTTTTTTTTTTTTTTTTTTTTTTTTTTTTTTTTTTAATTTATGGGTTGTGGCCCATTGGATTGGCATTTTATGAGAATTTATTCAACGAAATGAATTTAGATGTTTTGTGGAATTAAATTTTCAGATCTAATGATGGATCCGTGATTTTAAGTAATTGTGTATGATTTAAAGATTTTTAGGAATAAAGCTAAAGGTTTTGTGAAAGTATTTTCAAAATGGAAAACTTTTCAAAGAGTGACGTGAGATTTTGAGTGTAAAGAATTTTACCTATTGGACATCTATCTTGTAGTTACTTAGGAGTACTCATTGAGATATTTGTGTATTACGTTTTGTATTTTAACCTCGTTCCCCTAGGTCTTAGCTACAGGTCCTTGTGAGCTACCATCAGGATCCATCCGTATTTGATTCTGCTTACTGTTTTATTGATTATGTAATAGACTATGTTACTTTTATTCCGTTTACTTCCAAATTGTATTATTTATAATTTCTGCTTATCTTACTTAGCGGCTTTGACATTCCATCTACTTTCCTAGCTAAATTAATAGTTTTGTATGACCTCTCAATATATCGATGTGATGAATGCTTTATTTTACAAATTATATCTTACTTATTGATTACTTGTGTAATAAACTCTTTTTGGAGGAGGATTTTGTTGGCTACTCCGAAGGTTTTTGATGGAATCTTTCTCAGGCGAGGCTTCTTTCGAATAATCTGAAGGGATTTTCAAATAGGGTCCTGTCATATTTGGTATAGAGTGATTATAGGAATACTGATATTTCCTTATATTGTATGTTTCTTTATATTGTATATGTTTCCTTATATTGTATAGACTTGTACCTTATATACCTCCTAAATGGAGAAGGATAATATTAGTGAAAATATTATTTTAATACTTCGAGTTTCTACATGGTATTAGAGAATCTTATACAAATTGAATAGCGTATCCACTTATTTCGAATCTCGAATCTCGAATCCCAAATCTATCCTCGAATCGATTTTTGAATCTCAAATTGAATTCCTGTATGATTTTTAAAAGCTTGGCTATGATGACTAATTGGAGTTGACATGAACCTTCATTCGGATCTTCTAGATACGAAAGTTATCAATAAACTAGAAAATCTAGCGAAGTTCCATTCGGCGGAATGTCATCTATCATAACTCAATCTGGTGGAACGCGATTTGGCAACTTGGTATGTTCTTTTTGTAATGAAACATATCATTCAAAACAAAGATGTTACAGGATTATTGGCGACTCTAATTGGTAGGACTTCACCAAGAAACCTCAAGAACATATTGCAAAACAAACTGCCATAGCTACTTGATGCGAGCATCATAGAGCCATATTCTACCATTGGAGCAAAAGATGATAATTTAAGCATGATGTCCAAACAAGGGATGAAGGTGGTATTGATGCTCAGGAGTTGCAGAAACGAAACGATGTAGTTTTAAAAATAAACATCTTATAATGGCAGTTTCATAATTTTGCTATTTTCGGATTATAATGGCAGTTTTGTAATATTTGCTTATTTCGTATTTTATTTATTTAGAGTTAGTTTTCAGCCTTAGGATTACTTTCTTAATTATTTTATAGTCTAGATTGATTCTTAACCTAACCATAATCTCTATATAAAGGGGATTACTAGCTTGTAAAGAAAAACTTTGATTATTGATTATTGAGAATCTACTCTTGTTTTCAACAAGACTTGTGTGTTCCAAGTGAGGATAGTTCTTCTTCTACTTGTTGCATTGAGAATTGATCTTCTTATCAAAAGTATTTACTTTGTGGCAAATTTCAATTTCATTCTTTGCCTTCTAATTAGTGTTGCTAGATACACTTGATATCTAAAGGTGCTATAGGGCAGGTTTTTACCTAGGGTTTGTTCCATATCATCTTATGTGTTGGGGTTACAGTTTCTTTAAGCTTGGGGTTCCGCATCATTTGGTATCAATAAAATACAAAAATAGCAAATATTACAAAACTGCCATTATAATCCAAAAATAGCTAAATTACGAAACTGCCATTATAAAATTCTTATTTTTAAAACTACGTCGTTTTGTCTCTGCAACTTCTGAGCATCAATACCACCTTCATCCCTTGCTTGGACATCATGCTTAAATCATCATCTTTTGCTCCAATGGTAGAATATGGCTCTATGATGCCCGCATCATTCTCTTCCTCTTTAAAAAGATTCGTCCTCTAATATGCATCTATATCAAAAAAAGAAAGATTTGAAACATTAAATGACGCAAACACATTATATTCACCTGGAAGATCAATCTTGTATGCAATGTCATTAATCTTTTCAAGCACTTGAAAAGCTCCAATGTCTCTAGCATCCAACTTAAACTTCTTTTTGTTATGAAACATTTTCTTCCTCCAATGTACCCAAACCCAATCACATGGTTCGAATATCACTTGCTTGATGCTCATTGTTGGTTGTAATCCTTTGGGCATGTCCTTTGGAAATTCCTTCAAGAAAGAAAGAAAAACACTAGGCAAATTTGGGTTAAGGTTAGCTTCATAAAAATAAAATTCCCTAAACCTCACAAGAATTAGTGCTCTCTTGCATACGCATGATCCTTTTACAACTCTCTCTTTTACATAAAAACTCTTTTTCTTTTCACTCTTTTCACTTTTCTCTCTTGCACTTTCCTCTTAATTACTAGTGCAATCACTCACCATTGTGCCTTTATTTTTATTCTTTTCACTCTTGGCCTCTTTACACTCAATTATTTTATTTGCCTCACTTCCCAAATCCCAATGGAAAACTTTGGATAGTTTCAATTGTTCACGATACACCTCTTTCGGAGATAAGGGTGCAAGTATGACTTTCTTTCCATTGTGCTCAAAAGAATACATATTCTTAAAACCTTCATGGATAGTGGTGCGGAACCCCAAGATTAAAGAATCTGAAACCCCAAAACACACAAAAAGTATTGTAACAATAATTGGAAACAAGAACTCGCCCTACCAAACCCTTAGATAACATGTATCTAAAAACGTGGATTAGAAGACTAGGGAAAGAGAAGAACAATCGCCACAAAGTATATCTACTTTGATAAGAGAATTCAACTCCTAATGCAACAAGAAGAAGAAATTGATTCCTCATCTTGCAAAAACACTCCTGGGAGCAATAAGAAATTTAATTTTTTCAATTGATTAAAAATTAAAATCTCCTCTGATAAAGGAATTGATCCCCCTTTATATAAGGATTATGGTTAGATCAAGAATTAATCTAAACCATTAAATATTAAGAAAGTAATCCTAAGGCTGAAAACTAACCCTAAAAACGAAAATAGCAAATATTACAAAACTGCCATTATAATCCAAAAATAGCTAAATTACGAAACTGCCATTATAATCCGAAAATAGCTAAATTATGAAACTGCCATTATAAGATGCTTATTTTTAAAATGACATTGTTTCGTCTCTGCAACTCTCGAGCATCATTACCACCTTCATCCCTTACTTGGACATTATGCTTAAATGATCATTAGGCTTCAGAAAAGTGTTCAAGTCATTTGGAAACTTGAATAAATCTTTATCCATAATTCTCTTCACAAATCTAAGATTTTCTCTTTGATCTTCTTAACTCGATAACGCATCACTGGTTTACTAGGTAAGATGATGTCATCATCTTTTGCTCCAATGCTAGAATATGACTCTATGATGCTCCCATCAGATAGTCCTCCTATCGGATTGCCATGGCCTACCCAACAAAATATGCCCCGCTTGCATAGGTACTACATCACAAAAAACCTCATCACTATACTTTCCAATAAAAAAGGCAACTTTCACTCTTTTATTTACCTTAGTCTCCCCATTATCATTCAACCATTGTAACCTATAAGGGTTAGGGTGTTTTACACATACTAGTCTCAACTTCTCAACCAAAGTAGTACTAGCAACATTAGCACAACTACCCCCATCAATGATTAAACTACATGTTTTACCACCCACAAAACATCTAGTGTGAAAAATATTCTCCCTTTGTTCTAGTCCCTCTTCCTTCACCTTCAAATTTAAAACCCTCCTAATTATTAGGGACTCTCCAACTACGGGATACTCTACATCCTCATCCTCACTAGAAGCATACTCTAATGGTGGCCTTTCCTCATCGGACTCAGACTCCGACATTACTTCATTAACCCTCATCAAAATAGTTTTCCTATTTGGACATTCATAAGCAATATGCCCAAACCCTTGACATTTAAAACATTTTATTTTCTTATGTCTAGAAGTACTAGAAGTGTTAGGATTAGAAGTACCTCTTGTTGGGTTAGAACTAGTATCCTTGAACTTGGATGCATCTCCAATTTTCTCTTTGGTCTCCAAGTTTTTCTCTCTCTTCTTGTTGTCATACTTGTTCCACTTTGAATTGGAACCCCACTTCGAATTGGAGCTTGAAAAACCCTTTTGATGATCCCTTACTTCTCAATTGCTTTTCCACTTTAATAGCCATGTTAACCATTTCTTCCATTTCTACATATGGATGTAGATCAACCACCTTGGCAATATCTTTGTTCATTCCACTTAGAAATCTTGCCATTGTAGCTTCTCTATCCTCGTCAATGCTGGCTCTTATCATAATCATCTCCATCTCTTTGTAATACTCCTCTACGAACCTAAACCCTTGTGTGAGAATCTGCAACTTTTGATGAAGCTCTCTATAAAAATAAGATGGTACAAACATCTTCCTCATAATTCTCTTCATCTCATTCCATGTTGAGACCGTATCTTCTCTATATCTCCTTCTTGACTGTATAAGTTGCTCCCACCAAACTAGAGGATAGTCGGTGAACTCCACTGCGGCTAGTTTAACCTTCTTTATGCTCACCACTCAAGCCTTTTACCATTCAAGTCATGTTCACCAAGTTGCACTTCAGAACCAATTATCTTAAACAAAAATATAAAACTAAAATAGCAAATTTCAAAATTAAACCTAACAATAAAAGCAAGTTCAATTCTAGAGCAAAATTGGCACAAAAGAAAAGGACAAAAGAGTAATGAAACAAATAATAATTACTCTATGAAATCAACACAATGAGAATAGGAAACTAAACAAATTTAGAATAGGAAAGTTCGAAAATAAAAAACTATGAGAATTGGAAACAAAAAAATTTAGAACAAGAAAGTAAGAAAATAAGAAACTATGAGAATAAGAAACAAATAAATTATAAAAGTAAGAAATATGGAATAATAAAAACAAATCAGAATTCAATTAGGAATAAGTAATTTTCCTAATATTCAAGCAACCAATCTCAATATTCTAACTTTCAATATATATATTTTTTTGCTACGTTTTTTTTTTCTTTTTCTTCTTTTTTTTTTTCTTTTTTTTGTATATATAATCAGATTCTTCTTTTTCTGCTTCTTTTTTTTTGTGGTACGATTTTTTTTTTTTTACAATTTTTTTGGTACTAAAACACCAAGAACAATGAAGAACACGAAGAACTCAAGAACAAAAGAAAAAAAAATGCAGAAAACAATTAAAAGCTAATCAAAGACTCTAAAAAAAATCAAAGAACAAGATAAATAGGAATTTATTTTGGCCTTGCTCTAATACCAAATGATGCGGAACCCCAAGCTTAAAGAAAATGTAATCCCAACACAAAAGATGATATGGAACAAACCCTAGGTAAAAACCTGCCATATAACACCTCTAGATATCAAGTGTATCTAGCAACACTAATTAGAAGGCAAAAAATGCAATTGAAATTCGCCACAAAGTAAAATACCTTTGATAAGAAGATCAATTCCCAATGCAACAAGTAGAAGAAGAATTATCCTCACTTGGAACACACAAGTCTTGTTGAAAACAAGAGTAGATTCTCAATAATCAATAATCAAAGTTTTTCTTTACAAGCTAGTAACCCCCTTTATATAGAGATTATGGTTAGGTTAAGAATCAATCTAGACTATAAAATAATTAAGAAAGTAATCATAAGGCTGAAAACTAACCCTAAATAAATAAAATACGAAAATAGCAAATATTACAAAACTGCCATTATAATCCGAAAATAGCTAAATTACGAAACTGCCATTATAAGATGCTTATTTTTAAAACTACGTTGTTTCGTCTCCGCAACTCCTGAGCATCAATACCACATTCATCCCTTGCTTAAACATCATGCTTAAATCATCATCTTTTACTCCAATGGTAGAATATGGCTCTATGATGCTCGCATCACTACTACTCAGTTTATGGAAAATGTCGAACATCGAGGTAATTTTAATAATGCATCTTCTTTTTCTGTAACCTCTAAGAATAATAGTACATGGATTGTTTATACATGTGCATCCATTCATATGACCAATGATTCAGGTCTGTTACAATCTATTATGTCATATTCTCAGTCTATCATATTCAGATTCAGCGGTAGTTCCTCTCCTATTATTGTAGAGGGCCCTATCATTTTATCTTATAAACTCACTTTAGATGTTGTCCTTTTTGTTCCATCTTTTGAGTATAATTTGTTATATTTCAGCCAAATTACCTCAACTCTAGCATGTACTGTGACTTTTTGGCCTTTATATTGTCTTTCTTAGGATATTCAAACTCGGGAGATTCTTGATTATGATGTTAGACGGGGAAAAATCTACTATTTGGATCTGAATAAGAATGGAAAACCGACAACATGTCAAGTAAATTGGACTAGTGAAGTGAACAAAATTTGGAAAACTATTTGGTTATGGCATCAGAGATTAGGACATTCGTCATTTGGTTATCTTCAAAAATTACAACCTCATTTGTTTTCGAAGCTAAATGATTCAAATTTTAATGCAAAGTTTGTGAATGGCTAAAAGCTGTAGGATTTCTTATTTTGCCAAGCCTTAATAAAAGTTCATAACCTTTTATGATTATTCACTATGATATGTATGGTCATACAAAAATCCCTTCTTTTTCTCAAGCTCGATATTTTGTTACTTTTATTGATTAAAATACCTATAAAACTTAGATTTCTCTTCTTAAAAATAAAAGTGATGTATGTACAACATTTTAAGAATTCTATAGTACGGTTTTTACTCAATAACAAAAGCATATTTCAGTTTTCCAATCTGACAATGGTAGAGAATCGACAAATTCTTAAGCCATCATAGGATTCATCACCAAACCTCTTGCACCTATACTCCAGAGCAAAATAGATTGGAAAAATGAGGAATCGACATATAATAGATGTTGTTTGTGCTTCTATATTTGGCAAGCCTCAATATTATTTGAGAGAGGTAGTAAAATCCATTATTTATCTCATTAATCGAACACCAACCATAGTCATTGATTTCCAAACTCCATTGTAGAAAATGCAATCCATACTTTCCATCTCTCACCTACAAATTTAGAACCTTGAACTTTTGACTGCACTACATATGTTCCCATCCTCAAAAGTCAACGAAGCAAGCTGGATCCATATGCCAAAAAATATGTTTTTGTTGGATATTCTAATTTTCAAAAAGGGTATAGATGTTATGATCCTCAAAATCAAAAGATATATGAAACATTGAATGTTTTTGAATTGGAGGAGCTTTACTACTCAAGGGGAGTTTCTAAATTTTCTCTTCAAGAGAACATGCTAAAAGGTGGCGATGAGTTTATTGAGTTAGAAAAACTAAGCGAAAGATTGCAAAGCATTCACAATGAATACAGAAGTCTTGAATTTGGCAGTGTTATGCTGGATGAATTTGGCATAGAAATTGAATCTAAATGTACTGAATTTGGCGATGTGTCATTGAATGAATTAGGTGTTGGAGAAGGTCCCAAATATGGTGTTCTTGACATCCTTGAATTAATTGTTCCTGATTTATCACCAAATGGTAAAATTGCCCTTGTCTACACCAATAACTGAAGATTCAATCCAGAATGTTCTTTTTCTGATAATCTTAAATTATATTTCTAATAAATTTGATAGTTTATCCTTACCAAAAATGACAAAACAAATGAGTACCAATAGAAAAATATGAACATAACCTCAAAGTCGAGACTAAGTATCCAATTAGGAACTATGTGTCTAGCCATAGGCTGTATGAATTGTATGCATTTACTATTTATCAATTAACCTTTGTTTCTATTACTAGTAGTGTGCAGGATGAGTTGACAGATCTAGAGTGGAAAAGGCAATGAATGAAGATATGGAGGCTCTACAAAAGAATGCTACTTCAGAACTATGCCAATACCCAAAGGAAAAAAATATAGTTGGATGTAGATGGGTGTTCACTTTAAAGCTTAAAGTGGATGGTAGCATTGACATGTATTAATTAAAATTGGTTGCAAAGGATATACGCAAAGATATGAGGTGGATTATCAAGAGACTTTTGCTTCAGTAGCCAAGAACAATACAATTTGGACTCTTATATCCATAACATCTAATCGAGATTGGCCTATGCAACAATTTGATGTCAAAGGGGATTTAGCATAGGAAGTAAACATAGATTTTCCACCAGGAACTAAATGTGGATCCTCAAGTAATGGTAAAGTCTGTAAGTTGAATTAGTTTTTATATGGGATGAAACAATCAATGAGAGCATGGTTTGAGATATTCTCAAAGACAATGAAGTCCTTTGATTTCGCAGAGTAACTCTAATCATACTTTATTTATAAAGCACAAATATGGGAAGGACATAGCTTTAAAATGTACATGTAGATGATATAGTTTTAATAGATGATGATCAGATGAAATGAATGCGTTACAAGAGTATTTGGCTATCAAATTCGTTTGGTTAGTAAAAAAATTTTTTAAGGATCGCAGTTGCAAGATAAAATCATGGAATTTCCTTATCACAAAGGAAATTTTTGCTAGATCTTCTAGCTAAAACTAGAATGTTGGATTGCAAGCCAGTAAAGACGCCTATAGAGATGAATCATAGGTTTGGAGAATAGCCAGATTAAGTTCCAATAGATAAGAGTCGTTATCATAAATTAGTTGGAAAACTAATCTATTTGTCACACAGAAGGCTGGATATAGCTTTTGCAGTAAGTGTAGTAAGCCAATTTATGTATGCACCAAGTGAAGAACATATGACTGTTGTGTATCGAATCCTAAGGTATTTGAAGAATGTGCCAGAAAAAGTTTGCTATTTTCCAAGACTGATGCTCTAGATATTGTAGAATACACATATTCTATCTGGGCAGGTGATCAAGCTAATAAAAAGGTCCATATATGAATATTTTACATTTGCTAGAGAAAATTTAGTTACTTGGAAAAGCAAAAAGCAAAAGGTTGTAGCAAGATCTAGCGCAGAAGCAGAATATTGAAGTATGGCTTATGGTGTATGTCAATTATTTTGGGCGAAGAATATTCTGAACAATTTAGAGTTTAAGTATCGAAAGCTTATGAATTTACAATCTAATAATAAAGCAGCTATTGAAATTGCAGACAATCGAATACAACATAATCGTACCAAACATGTGAAAGTTGATTGTAACTTCATTAAGGAGAATGTGGATCGAAAAATTATTCAATTTCCATTTGTTAAGTCGGAAGATCAATTAGAAAATGTTTTTACAAATGTTGTATCCAGAAAGGTGTTTAATGCCTTAATCGACAAACTGAGCATGATAGATATATATTGTAACATCCCATCCCGAGAAAATATTGAAAATTTCTCAAAATTGACCGAGTTGACCGAGTTTGACCGCGCGAGGGGCTCGGGGTTGACTTTGTGTGTGAGCATGCTATGGCTTTGAACGTGGTACTGATGCGTAGAGCTAGTCGATACGAGTCCGTAGACTAGCAGCACGCTCGATTTGGAGTTAAAACCGAGAAGTTATAAACGGAAGAGTGTGAGGGGTATTTTGGTAAATTGCTGTTGCAGGGCAAAATGACCATTTTGCCCCTGCCTTTACCAATTTTAATTCCAGAAAGTTCTGGATTTTGGGAGGACCCGAAGCCTCCCTCTCCTGGCGCCAGCCCCCCCACTCGCGTACCCACCGCCTTGCCGGACTGGCCGTCTTCCGGCCAAGCCAAGCCGGAAACTGCTCCGGCGACAAAGTCGCGACCTCCTCTTTTCGATGACACCAGTGGCTCACCGTGAAGAAGTCTGGATCGCCAGAAACCGAGGAGGGAGCAGCTGGCGGTCATGGCGTGTTTGCCGGATTCCGGCGTGGAACCGGCCAGCCCACCCTCGGGAAAAGCTCACCGGGGCCTCCTCCAATTTTCTCCGCCCAGATTCGGTCGTGAAACGCCGTGGATCGCCGGGATCGACGAAGAATCCAGCGAGTCCAACTCTCCTCCGGTCGCTGGATCCCAACGGTTTTCGGCGGCGAAACCGGTCCTTTCCTCCTATTTTGGACCTCCTGAGTCCAATTCCGGTACCTGTTCGCCTCGAATCTTGTTCGTTTGGGCAGTATGAATGGAGAAAGCTCGGCTGTCACTTCCTGGCCAATTTTCCAGCCACCACCGGCGGCGTTTGGACAAGGTAAATTTATGGTTGTACTCTACTCTCTTTAAGCTTCGTTTTGACATATAATTTGTATATTATAAATGAGTATTCGAAGTTACTCAGTTTTGAGCAGTGTTGTTAATAACTGCTAAATAGGAATTGTGGATGATTGGTGATGTAGAATGTGTGTAATTATGGTGTGGTGATTACTTTGTAATGGATTGACATGCCAGAATACAATATAGGATGTGGGTATGTGATCGGGTGTCGTGATTAGCAGTATTGATTACGAAATATATTATATAATTAAGTTGCTTTGATGACGAATTGCTCGGTGGTATAAATATGTACGTGTGTCAATGGAGTTGGGTGTTAATCGTTATGTGGCTTTATTTATGAGAATTTGATCGTGTGAACTGTTCTGTGAAATTATATACGTATGTATATAATTATTGTGAAATAAGTAATTGCTGTTGACGGTTTGAGAGCCGATTGGGTTTATGGGATTAATTGTGAAATTGATTGGTGCTTTGAAATTCGGGAATAGTGAGAAATATTACGGAATATATTATATAGTTAAATCGTGTGTTAATCTCTATAGGGATTCGGTTGTGTAGAATTGATTTATGAATAGTGGGCTGTTTGGAAATATGAATTAATTGAGTTGCTAGGATTGTTTACGTTGAATTGATGGTGTTGAACTGATATGGAAATTGACAGGACCCGCCCCGGAAATCCCTCCGGATTTCCCGGAGAGGCCCCGCCTGAGGAAGATTCCACCAGAACCCCTCGGGGCAACCGACAGAATCCTCCTCCGAAAGGGGTAATAATCAAATAAACAAATAAACAATAATGGGACGAATAGTAAATAAGATATGAACGAAAGTAGATAAAATAAGCACCACAATAAATTAACGAGTCATAATGAATAAATAAGAAACAATGTATGAAGTAGGTGGAAATGACAGAGCCACTAAAAGGGATAGACAAAATATAAATGATACAGATCCATCAATGATACAGAATAAAGGAAACATGATTTATACATAAGTAGAAGTAACAGCGAAAGTCGAGTGCGAATGCGATGCCGATGGTAGTCCACGGAAACCCGCAACTAGGACCTAGGGAACGAAGTAAAAATAACAAAACGTGAGATATAAATATCTCCGTGAGTGCTCCTAGATAACTACAAAATACAATTTCAGCCGTTACAACCTTTACACTCAAACCTCACGTCACTCAGTTGAAAGGTTCCCCGTTTTGAAAATCATTTCGCAAAACCCTCGGTTTACCCCAAATCATTAAATCAATAAAAA
>QANX01005581.1:27568-135794 GCA_003254975.1 Ochetophila trinervis
AAAAAAAAAAAAAAAAAAAAAATATTTAATATAAAAAAAATTAAAGATGAATACATATATTAAAAATTATTTAGGGAGCTTTTCTTACATCGTGGGTCCTAGGCGATTGCTTCACTCTCACCTAGGGCTGTTCAAAATACACACAAAACTAACTAACCGGGTCAATCCGACCTAAATCAACATGTTTAGGAGGATATTAGAAGCCATTTGGTCGGTTAGTGGGTACTCGAAATCATCAACCTGACCTACTTTGGTCAATTAGCCGGTTTAGGTATGTCAAATCCGAGCATATCCAACCCAAACTGAGCATGGTACAAAAAAAATTACAAAATTCCAAGCAACTAGAATCAAACCTAAATTTCCATAGCATTGATAGTGAGAGATAAACCACCACGCTAAGCACATCCTTATGAAAGTTGGTATAATATTATATTTACTTTGTAGTTTCCTAAAATGCTTTCAAAACACAAAGTTAAGTTGCATTTGTCCCATATCGGTTGGAAACTTCTATGTTTTCATTTTGTTCTATTATATATAGACACTAAATATGAGTTATGAATTATTTTCTACGGACTTGAGGTCCAAATTAATAGCTTTTTTTATTTGTTTGGATCATTAATGGGCCAATAGAAGTTCAAACCCATAATTCAAATTTTAGATATTGTTTAATTTTTTTTCATATGATGATCGGGTAACCTGACCATCCAATCTGATTTTTTTGAGTTGGGTTGTGTTGGACTGCATATTTATTTTTTCGATTCCAAATTTCTTTCTTTTGAAACCGAAGGTAACGGATTAGGTTGTATTTTTTAAAGAAAACCAACTAATCAAATCCCTGTACAATCCTACAGTCTCGCCTTACATTGGGGAAACTTTTATTATATCAACTCCAATTAACTGGTGAAAAAAAAAGGCTTTCTATATAGTATATGTAGAGTGTAAAAATGGACGGACAGCACGAATATGGTACAAGTACAGTATATTAAAATTGCGTACACCATGACACGTTATAAACCGTGTTATATTAAACACGAAGCATGTAATGGACCTTGCCTAGCACGGCACGAGTCTATAATGGGCCAGACACAGCACAGACACGTGACAGGTCAAGCATGACACAGACACATAACAGACTAAACACGTCACAAATGTATATTTAAAATATTGATTTGAAATAAAATATATAAAATAAAACTATTAATATTTATTTTATATATTTTTAGTTGTAAATATTTAATATGTTATCTACCAATTAAAAAATAAAATATATTATTTAATAATTAATTTAATTTATTTTTAATATTTATTTTAAATAATTTTTATTCAACTATATAATTTATATTATAAAAAATATATAAAATATAATGGCACAAGCACGGACATGATCCGTGTCTGACATGAGCACATAAATGATTAGGCCCATAGCATGTTTGATACGACACGAAAATTAAATGGGCTGGTACAAACAGCGCACGAGCATAAACGGATCTGCTTTTAAATAAACCACAACTAACACGGTACAGCCCATTTTACACCCAGCATAAAACAAAAATAATAATAGTTCTTTTTTTTTTATGGTTTTAAAAAACGACAAACAAAAACTAAAATTAAAGATTAATATAATTTTATGTATTCCATTTAAAGTATTACGCAAAATTACTCACTATCAGCTATATCAAAAAGAAACAAAAATGAAAATTCATCTAAAACTTGCAGCAATGAGGCCGAGATATTAATGGAGGATTAGAGAGCCAAGAATAGTATAAATCATATATAAGAAAATTCTAGAATGAGAATATCTTTATTTTATTAAAATAAAAATTGTCACTATGAATATATTTTTAGTAACAAATATAAAAATATTATCATTGATAATTTATTTTTAGTGACAATGTTTTTATATTTGTTACTAAAAATATACTTTTAGTGACAATCTTTATTTTACTAAAATAAAAATATCTTCATTGTAGAATTACTCATCATATATATATATATATAGACACATATATATTTTGTTAGAAAATATATACATGCACCTGCAAATTAGAAATTTACTTATATCATACATGAAGATATCATGACAATAAAATGACTGTATATGTGTATATATACAATGCAAATCAGTTTCTTTCTGTGATAAGGGATGCGATGCGTCAATAAAGTGGCAATTGCCTTCTCTCTTACTGCTAAGGATGTATTAGCAAATTCTGGAAACCACATTCTGCCAAAGAAAAATTATTGATCGCAGCAACACTATGACTCAAAACTCTATCTCAGAATTCATGGCAAAACGTTTCCATGTTCAAACCTCAATAGAAGGTTTGTTTGAGCGCTCAATTACCATTAGTCCTCCTAACATTAAGCATGTAATTGTACATAGTAGTGTTTTGCCATCAGCCTGTTCCATGCTTGCAAAGAGTTCATTAACCAACAATAAGTTACTCTGCAAATCAAATCTAGAGTAGAAAGGTTCCGAACAAGGAATCATCTTATTTTCGTTTACTTTTTTTGCCTACTCTCATATATATATGTATATCCGCACATTAAACAAGTGCGTCATCATTTAGATACATAATATAACCACGACATACAAATCTATTTGATCAGATAATGTAACCTACTAAACAGTACTTTAAGTATGTTGGACAAACTCTACTATATATTTCTTCAGCATCCAAAGTTGTATGGTACCAATCCTTGCAGCTCCGGTCCACTGAATTTGTTGTTTTCAAAGCTGCAAATGAACAAGGACGATATGAGTTTAAATGATCAATGAAGTAAACTATGATGTCAAAAGATTTAAACGTAAAGACCTGTCTCAAAATTCTTTCTTAATGGTGTTTTTGGATTGAGTTACTATACTTTGTGAAGGAGTACATATGTTAAAGTTAGAGTGCAATTGAACTTTTGGGTTTCAAATTGTAATATGGTTGTTACACATATTAAGTGGTTCCTCTACTAGGGACTCCAAACTTAAAATGAACTTCTATACATCCCAAGTTTGGTGTTGCCATATGACAGCATCTGAGTGGATATCAGCTCAAAGCCATAAAAATTCACAAATCCAGCCACAAGCTAAAATTTATTTGGCGATAAGTGATGACAACTAAAGGTTGGTAACAATGCATAGAAATTGCTGATATACTTTAGACCAGATATGCAGCTTTGAAGAAGTTGAAATGGGAAATTATCAAATACGGAAAATAGACATGCCAGGTCTGAAGGGTAACAAAACACGCCTTCTGGTTTTATGCTGGTTATATTTCAGAACAGCCATGGCAAACAATCTTGGTTTCTCGGATGAGATTAATAAACTTAAATGTTTCGTAACGAATTAGCGGGTTGTTTAAGAGATAGAAATTGGAAGCAACTAAGAAGCCTTTAACTTGATTATCTATCTGAAATATGTCATGCCACAATTCAGATGTTTTGAGAGGCAAGTGTAGAAATGGTACCTTTCCATTGGGAATGTTGCAAAAGGGCCATCAATAGGGATTGTTCCACATAGATCATTATTTGAAACATCACTACAATAATCAAATTTCATATAGTTTTTGCTAAGTAAAACAATTAGAAAGCAAATGATTTCAGAAAAAAAAAAAAAAAAAATGAATCTTTACTTTTTTATTTCCAAATCAGAACTTACAAGACTTTCAGGTTAGAGAGTTTGGTGAGTCCCCTAGGAATTGATCCTGTTAGCTTGTTGTTGTTTAGCCGTCTGTGACATAAATTCAACAATATCCAAAAATAAATTTCTTGCAAATATGTTTAATTGGCAAATGTTTTTATATTTGTGGCGAAATCAAACAGAAGTTACTTACAGAAATTTGAGTGACATCAATTTCTTAAAAGATTTTGGGATCTCTCCTTCAAAATTGTTGTCATACAAATCCATGCTGACAAGATTTTTCAACTTACCCAACTCCTTGGGGATTTTTCCT
Organism: Ochetophila trinervis; assembly: GCA_003254975.1. Classification (NCBI taxonomy): domain Eukaryota; kingdom Viridiplantae; phylum Streptophyta; class Magnoliopsida; order Rosales; family Rhamnaceae; genus Ochetophila; species Ochetophila trinervis. Next base: position 31,510 of record QANX01005581.1, read on the forward strand.
CTAATTTCATTTCTATAAAGCTCCCTGCAATTCCGTTCAAACATTTTCACACTCAGTTACTCAAAAATATTAGATCAATTTTCTGTTTATAAAATATTTTTGTATTTTTCTCAGGAGAAGTTACAAAAAAGAACTAAACTATGAATTGAAGTTTTATTTTCTAAAGAAGAACCATCACTCGAATGGGATTGTACTTAACATTCTGAATTACTTGAAGTGAGCCTAAATTTCTAAAATTCGAGTATAAAAAAAAATATATATATATATATATATAAATGAAACATTGTTAAAATTGGTTAAAAAACTTGATGGTTATTAAGATGGATCAGAGAAATACAAGTACTGAAGGTTCTTGAGCTCGCCAAGTTCTGACCCCAAAGTACCAGAAATGTTTGAATTTCCCAAATCCCTGAAAAGTCAAGAAAAGAAAATGAATTAAGAAAATGAAGCCAAAATTTGAAATCAAGAACCCCAAAAAGTTTATACAGTAGGAAAAATATAAATTCAACAGAAAAAAAAAAAAAAAAAAGAATGATAGAAAATCTTACAAACGGATCACATGGCCATTGGAGTCGCAGGTAACGTGGAACCAGGTGCAGGGATTGACCAGAGTTGGGTCCCAGCTCTGCAGAACATTAGTGGGGTCAGTGAACCTGCTTCTCAAAGCATGCAAAGCATTTCCTGAAAGAGAAACCCAGAAAACAAAAACCAAATTAAAACATGAAATCCCAAAAACCAAGAAGAAACATATATCATAAAATCCAAAGATTTTCCATCTCGTTCATCCCTATAAGTTTCCAAGCACCAAACGTACCCAAAAAAAAAAATCGAAATTTGAAAGCCTAAAAGAAATTCAAAAGCAGAGATGGGTATAAACAGAAAAGTACCTTCTGAGTTGGTTGAGATGACAGGAGAAAGGAAAAACAGGAAAGAGAAAAAGAAGGAAAGGGAAAGAGGAGCCATTAGAGAGAAGAGAAAAGAAATGGTGCACCAAAAGCTTAAAAGGAGCAAAAACAAAAAACAAAAACAAAGAAAACGAAAAAGGCAATGGAAATGTAGCGATAAACAAAACAAAAGCAAGAGTAAGCGAAGATGAAAGAGGAGCAAAAGTCACAAGTCAAGTCAAAATGATAATGGAGGAAAAATGGAGGAATGGGAATAGTATTATAAAATTAGACAGAGACACAGACCAATGGGAAAAGAGTTGGAAGCTCACGCGTTTGGCATGAACGTTAGTCTACTCTAGCCGCGTGGAGGAGTCATGGGGTGTTTGTGGTCCCCACTTTGGGTTTGAAGGTTTGGAGTCTAGGGACTTGGCAAACTGGTGGGCTCAAGTGGAGTCTTTGGTGGTACAGTGTCAAAGTAGTTTGCAAGTCTGTCAGCTTGTCAACCAACCATGTCCAGCCATGTTACACTGGGAATGGAAAAAAAATTAAATGGTTTTTGGACTATATGTTTTTATAATTTTTTTAATTATAATTATGATCAAAATAAATATATTAAATTTGAAAAAATTAATTTGATTAGTTTAAAATATAATCAATCCTTTTTTTTTATTTGTTAAATTTTAATAGAAAGGGTTTGATGGCTTAAAACTGCTGATTTTTGTCCTTGGGAATGAGATTGGTATTGGGACCCATATTAAGGGCTTTGGACTCATATGCTGTATAAGTTTAGAGAGGCTTTAGTCTTCGTATAAAACATTGATTGGAACTGGTCACTGAAAACTCCATGTTTGTCACAGTGTTTTCTTTTTCTCATTTTAGAGTCGGTGTGTACAGTCTTACTAACAATAAAAATAATATTGTCAGTAAATATAGAATAGCATTGTTAAAAGCAGAACAGTTAATCAACATTATAAGGAGACAATATTATTTGTAGTAGACAGTATAATATTATCAAAAAGTAAAATAATTTAATATTGTATGGAATAATAAAATTTACATTGATAATATAATTTTATGTATAAATAATATTATATTAATTATTAACTGTTTGCAGTTTTAAATGTGATAATTAGAATGAAAAATTACACTGTCCCATGTGAACCATTAAAAAAATGTGGCATATGGACTGTACATGTTTTCTACTGTTGAATGGACTTTTCTTTTTTATTAGTTATTTACCCAAAACAAAAACAAAATTGCCTTGCTCCTCCTTTTTTTTTTTTTTTTTCTTTTTTATGCCTTGTCCGTGCACTTTTCTCCCCAATTAAATAAAGGTTAATTTCATCTATATTTTCGGATGTTTAGCTATATTACAATCTATATTTTTAAATTTTGAAAATTTCAATTATTTTCTCTGCCGTTAATAATTATTTGTTAAAGTTAACTGAAAATGATAAAATCATGCAAATTGACTTAAATACCTCCAAAGTAACTATTGCAATAAAAAAATATTAATTTTAAACCCGAATATTAATGATATTTTTAGAAAGAAGAAGAGAAAAATATGTTTTTTTTTTTTTTTTTTATACATGTCAATTTTAAATATCCATTTATTTATACAATGACTGTATTCTTTTTGTTTTTTTGTTCAACCCCCAAAAAAAATATATAAATAATGTACATATTTTTTTTATGTCAAATATATATTTATTTCAAAAGTATAAATAATGATTATTGGATTTGGCATTGTTCCTGCTTATGTAACCCCTCCCATTTATTCATCAAAAAAATAAAAATAAAAACCTCACCCACAATTTATTAGACAAATACCCCATTGATCAAGTCAAAGGTGCATGTGACCTTTTGCCAATTTGGAAGTCTACGCACGCTCTTGTCGTAACCGGCCGTACGCGTTCATCTCTTCTACCAACTGCGAAATAATAGCAAAGAAACGGATGTAAAGAAAAAAAAAATTTCAGACGACAGGTCCACCGGAACAACCCCAACATTTGCCGGCAAAAGTAAAGAAAGGTGTGGGAAGCAAATCTGCTTAAGCTTAAGCATATTTGCTTTTTGATATTGTAGAAAACATAAATTTCTTCCACGCTTTTTCCTCCTTTTAATATAATTCAATTTTCTCCTTTGTTTTCATCGGCCTGATTTTTTCAATATTTCGGTTACCTTCTTATCTAGGTTTTCTTCTTTATTCATTTTTCACTTAAAAAAAGAAAAAAGAAAAATATTATAATATTTATTTTCTCTGTTGGTTTATAGTTTTGACTGCCTCCGGCGATTTGTTGAACAAAAACTATGTTTATTATTAAATAAAAATTGTATTCGTATCGATGTGGAATAAAGATTGTAATTGAAAATTGGACCAAACCCATTTGTTGAATCGAATTTACTTAACAAGATAATTGGTCAATTTGGATTTAATTGATTTTTTTTAATGGAAGAATCGATGATATTTTTCTTTTTTAAGAGAAAGAAAAATTTGACCCAAAATTTGGATGCATTTGTTGAAATAAAATAAAAAATTAGGAGTTATATCACCGCTAAGTAAAACATTAGACGAATATATTATTTCCTCCTAAGATTAATCCTTTAGGTAACCTGAAATCTAACTCCAAAACTAGTTCTTCAATTTTTTATTTTTTATTTTAGACACTTTAGATGAAAGTGAACTCCAAATATTAAAAATCCTAGTTCCTCAAATATAAAATATGTTCCAAAATAGGATAGGAATCCCATTGGCAAGAAACCTTATCTTTCTTGAATTTTGTATTTTTCCACACTTACTTTGTTTCTTAATACCTATATACCTTACTAATGAACTATGAAAAGCATTGAGTAAAATTTGTTGGATGATAAAAGCATCTTTTTTTAGATTATCTAATAATAACAACAATAAATAATAATGCTATGGAAATTATCTAATTTACTATTATAGTTGTTATTTATACACGTAGTATTATTTTATTGATTAATATATTAATATAATTTAAATATGAATAAGTAAATTTTTTTTAAAAAAAATATTAAATATAAATCAATTCAACAATAGCATATGTATAGTTGAAAAATACAGCGATAAATTAGATAATATTTCTAAATGTATTCTAATAAAAGAAATATGGCTTCCCAAATAAAGGAGCACCAAGTCCAACTGTACCACTAGCTACAAGTCTAATTGTTTCTAAACGTAGAAACTTTTATGTTATTTATGTTTGCTTGGTCATTTTTTATTTTTTGTTTTTGAAAACACCAAGCGCTTGGTAAAAAGTTTTCGTTTTTCTTTTCTTTTTTTTCAAAATTTGGCATAGCAAATGAAAACTATGAATTTTCATTTTTTCGTACGACCTAATTATCAGCCAATCAAGTCAACTCACAGTCGGCTACATGTTGAAGACGATGGAATGTATAGAATGCTAACGTTTTCTTTACATAAAAAAATAATAATTATTTTTCCTCTTTTTTATATTTTTCAAATTTTATTTTATTAATAAATATTAAAAAAAGGAAAACCAAAACATAATAAAATGATTAATAATTAATAAGTTTTTAATAATTAATAATTATTAAGTTTTTAATAATTAATAATTAAATAACTAATAATTATGATTAATAATATATATTCAATTTTCAATGTAAATTTTTAACCCAGGGTATTTGTATTTAGATTTTTAATCCATGGTATTTGTGTTTAATTTTATTTTTTAAAGTAACCAAAAGGATTTAATGTTTTATTTTTCAAAAATAAAATTAAAAATAGTTTTCAAATAAATTTTTATTTTTAATTCTTTAAAAATAAAATTTAAAAACTAAAAATTTAAAATAAATATGTTACCCGTTACACCCATTTTTTTTTTTTTTTTTTAAATACCTGTTACACCTTATTGGACCAAAATCTAGACAAAGTTCATTTCTCATTTTTAAACCCGCCAGATTTGACCGTTGAATATATTTTTGTAATATATTCTTGTATTGCTCCTCTAACTGGTGGGACCTATCATTGTATTAGAAAACTCAGACAAATTTCTACGATATTTTTCTTTTTTCAACAAATGAATAAGAAAGTTGACTTTCAGAAAAATAGGGGCAAAATTTCTCTAATATCCATGGAGATTTTGGATATTTCTTTCAAAACTTTAGGTCAAAACATCCTTATAATTTTCTTCACAATTTTATTAAAAAATCCATAATTTTTACTGAAATTTTGTAAATATCAATTAAATTATAATTTAAATTTTTTTTTATCAAAACTTTTTTAGAAATATTATTAACGTTTAGTAAATATTTAAAACATAAAATATAATATTGAACATAAATTAATTATTAAAAGATATAGAATACATGTGTCTTAATATGTTTAAACTTCATTCAAATGATGTTATTTAATATTTTTAGAAATAGTCAAATTGAATTAATGGGTGAAAGACTGAAATTGAAATAAGTTCTCTGCATGTCAATCGAAAGGTTCATAACAAAAAAAAGAACAACTGCTTTTTTGGCAAAGTAATTTTCTTGATATGTTCTTTACCTTTTAATTTCGTTCCAAAAATTTTAAAAAATAAAAAAATAAAAAATCACATTTAACAAACAGTGTCCAAAGTCAAACTAACAAGTTCACTTAGGCCCATTCGTAGATATATAATGTAATTGTTATATTATATTTTTAATTAATGAATAGGTCTTTTTTAAAGTGAAATCCAACAAAGGTCTCCAGCATGAATTCATGTTGGAGTAACCTGCAATGAAATTGACCGGTCAAAAATTAAAAAAAAAAATTAATTGTATATTTACGAATTTAGCCTTCATTTTTATGTTTTCTTAATTATACCCTCATAATATTTTGCCATAAAATAAGAAATCAAAAATTCAAAAATTGTATTTCACAATATTCGGCCTTTCCCGCTTCTTCTCACCCGACTTCTCTCCCCCGAGTTCTCCCCCGACGCGCCATCCCTTTCCCCCATTCTTCTACATCGACCACGGCGGCTTCCTCTTTCTGCCTCGCTTTCTTCCTCACGCCGATTTTTCTGTAAATCCGTGGGCCATTGTCCGGCGCTGTTGTTCTCCCCCGACCACAACCGGTCTGTTTTCGTCGGCCCTCCTCCCTTGTTTTTGAAACGGTAAGCAATATTTCCCAGCCATTTTTCAAACCGGTTTCACAAAAATAACAAGTATTTGGAATGCAGTTATTGCATCCAAATTTATGCAATTCATCATATATATATATATATATGTTAGCCTAAAACCTCCATTTGTAAAATTCTAAATGCATGAGGCCTATATATGAAGGATTTTAAATTTTATATGTGAAAACCCAAAACTTAGGCTGAAATAGCCCCATCATTGCATGAACCCTTTTTTTGTAATAGAAATATTTTCATCAGACTCTCCCATTTCATTTACTTGCAACATTGAGTTTTTTTTTTTTATTTTTATTTTTTTAATGTTTTCTCTCTTGCTTTGAGAATATTGATTGAATTAATTGTTTCCATGGTGATTGTGATATGATGATGATGAAGACGATGACTTTGTTCAAAAGGGTTTCAAAAAAATAACAAGTATTTACATTTTTTTCTTACATCAAAATTTATGCAGTTCTTGCATCAACGTATTTGGAAAAAATGAGGGAGTTAACATCTTTATTTATTCTATAGTGATTAGATGCTAAATATTATGTTTAGAAACTTATATTATGTATAGAAATTTTCCAACTCACAAATTTGGTCTAAAAATGTTAAATTTTGATTTATCATTGAACAAAGCAGAGAAAAACAGGTTTAGGAAGGATAATATAATTGGATATTCATTTATAAGATAGGGGAATAACTTAATTGTTGTGTTTGTATTGTACTAAAAGATGATATTATTTACAATTGCTTTGCCAGTATTATATGAAATTATTACATAGTTTATGCAATCCTGCTGTTTTATTAAGTATGTGCACTGATTTTATATATATTTTGTTTATGTAGTGATTTGTTTGTGCACTGAATCTGCCAAGCGTAAGTAAATATTGAACTTTTACTATTGATATTTTGTCTAGTTTTTGAAGGTTTCATTTTCAAGGTTATTAGAGTTTTGTTGTTAGGGTTTCTTTAAACAACAGTGTATGGAATATTGATAGGCTCAAAGTTAATTTGTAGTAGAATATGGTTGAAAGGAATCATATTCTACAAAATTCAAAAACACCCTTTCAATATATTAGTAGGGTTTAGTGATGTATTAATTTAGCTCATTATTTTGTTTATTGGTATGCGAGTGTATTTGCTTTAGGCATCTAGCGAGAATTTGGGTTTGCGTTTTAAGATCGAAAAGGCCTACACGAAATCGTATTCTGTTTGCTAAGCATCATGATATGTTTTCCCTGGCTATCTCTGTTAATAAATATACTTTGTATTTACAATATTCACTTACGTGAATAATTGGCTGCGTGTAAATTTAGTAACATTGTATCTTGTTGCACAATGCAGTCTTCAAAAAACAAACACGTATTGGGAGGCCCGTTGGAGCCACGCCTGTCCGAGGTAGGGCCGTCTGAGCCAGGACTGTCCGAGCCACGCCCGTCCGAGACAGGCCCATCCAATAATAAAGGGAATCAAAAACGAAAAATCAACGGCTGGTTTAATTATATGTAAGTATAATGGCTTTGATGTAAAAGTACGGTGAAATTACTAATGCATTCCTTAAAATGGCAAAGCAAAGCTCTTTATCCTCATTTTTAGCAGAACGATCGAACGCGAAAAGATGAAGCACAATGGACAGCGGCCAACCAACCAGGTTAGTCTGATTTTCACTTTCGTATTTGTATTAATTTTATTAAAAAAATGCATATTTGACACTGATTTTGAAAAATATTTGTAGGCTATTAAGGAGTTGGGTAGAAAATGGAAAGACCTCGACAGTAAGGAGAAGACATGTTATTGCAGTGAAATCGAAGACATCTGGACGTTTTACACGCAATGTGTCCCTGAATGCGTGTGGTCTGTGGCTTATGCTTTCACAGAGGATGAGAAGAAGGCTGTTGAAGACTTAGGTTTCGGATGCCTAATTAAGCATAGATTAGCCCCGGTAGATAGATCCTTGGTGCTGTGGTTGGTGGACCATTTCAATCCTTTCAGCCACACCTTAGACTACATGGGACGGTCTACAATGTCGGTCCAGCAGATGTTGAGAGGTTGATGGGGTTGCCGGACGATGGAAGCACAATTGATGCTTCCCATGACACGGCTGCGTTGGACAAGTTGAGGGTCATATACACTTTGGGCAAATGACCTATTCCCATCGCCGCATTGCACCAGATATTGGCCAAGAAAGAGGCGACTGGGGATGATTTCATAGTTATCTTTACTATGTTCTTGATGGGGACGATATTGAGTCCCATGTCTTTCGTGTACATAACCAGCAAGGACTTCAGCCGAGTCCAGAGTGCGAATTTGATAAAAGGAAAAAAATGGGCAACATGGACTTCAAACCGTCTATGCGAAGGCATCCAGAAGTACATGAATTCCAAGTCACAGTACATCTGTGGATGCTTACTGGTGCTTAAGGTAAATCCGAAAACATCAATCTTTATTTTTTTGAAGTCTTTTAACTTGTAATTTACTTAATTACTTTGTGTCAACATTTTTTCTTGTTTTGGTAGCTGTTTTATATGGACATTGCATGGGTGGGAAAACATATAGTTTCCCGAAACATACCGGCAATTTATGCTTGGGGAGATAAGAAGACGAAGAAATTCAAGAAGCTGTTTAATACTTTGCGATCTCAATCTGCAAATCCGGTTAGCTCCTTACCAATTCATATTTACGTAACATAAAGTTACTTATTCGGTTCTTGTCCATGTTATCGTACTGTAACCATAATTATTGATTTTGTTGACAGGCTGACGAGGAAGAATAGGCCGGAGACAAGTCCTCTCGGGTCCCGACTATTGACGTAACCGTTAAGATTCCTGTCGATAGTCAGTCTACGATTGATGCTTCTCATAAACTCAGTATTCTCACCAAGAATGTGGAAATATTGACGAAGAAGCTGTCTAGTTTCAAAAAGGAGGTCAACGATGAGCTCATAACTCTTAAAGCGGGGGTGACGACCGACATAGCAGATTTAGTGAAGTTTGTTGGTTTTCTTAAGAAACCATTACGCCGAGACCCCCATGTTGGAGAAGCTAATGACATAGTCCATGCATCGCTGGCCCATGCTTCCCTTTCCCCTGTGAAAGTCACTCCTTCACGATACCAATCTGAAACTCGGGCAATCCAAGATATATCCACCGATAATGAGGAGCTGAAGAATGCCAAGGTGGCTGATTCTGTGCGAAACGATTCTTCGTCTAATTTTGGAGAATAGTTTGGCTGCCAATTGAGTAGTATGTCGCTTGCCTCACACACAGTGAGGTCTATAAAGGATACTTCTTTAAACATAAGCGTAAAGTAACGATTAAATTGATTTCCACTTTTGATTTACTGTTTTTGTACGTAGGGTGGCATTGGGGAGGGTCATATCATCAACGCTGGTCCATTTCGCATGCATAGCTCGCTTCCAGAATCAAGCGTGAAGCTATTGTAGTACGCATTCAATAAAACTCTCGATGACAGGTATGGTTTCATTTGTTATGATGCATCGAGTAATGCTATTTTTAAACTTCAATGTTCGTATTGTTTGTATATCACTGGTTTTCCACTTTTCTTTACTGACTTAATATTTGCATTGCATTTGTGTTGCAGCGAGATAATTGTTCAGACACAACATCTTTATTTTACCCGATCCAATATCCTATGTCTAACGCCTAGTGAATGTTTTAAAACCATTGTAAGCTACCATCTTTACATATTTAGTAAATATGATTCTTTCATAAACACCGTACGTTTGCCATAATTAATATATTTTATTATTGTTGTATTTAAACGCGGCTGTTTAGGTAATTGACTTAGCCATGGAAGCATGCACATATCGTGAAAGGTTGAAATACCCTTCACAAGAGTCGAAGTAATGGTTTCTGACATCGGCTTTTCAAGTGAAGAACTGTATTTTAGTCTGAAATGTTGGGGTACATGGAACTTTTTACATGTTCCATGTCATTCTCCCTTTGTCGTATTTGTTGCCTTGCATTAAATTTAATGTTATAGTGCTACTTCTACTTGTGCATCAAAAGGTACTTGATCGTGCAAACACTACCAATGACATTATAGTGTTCGCAAACACATGGAAATTCATCGTCAAATTCTGTGGAAAGCTTGACTATTGTGAAAAGGTTAGCTGCAATTGATGAATTTAATAACGTAATAACGTGTTCCATTGTTGGCAAAAGTTCAAACAAAATTTTTCTTTGATATTCTATCCATCCATAAGTATACGAACCTGTTCTCATATATATACAGCTGATTTGTAATATGTTACAAACTAACAATTTTTTATCAACTAATGTTGTTGTGTAGGTTTACATTCCCATGAACGACAACAATGGGCACTGGTATCTTTTAGTTGTGTATGTCAGAGATATGGTCTGTGAGATCTGTGATTCTTTACCAAATCCAAGGGAAAGACGCAAGCGGGAGAGTGCAGCTCGTTCGATGGTAAGTTTGCATTTGTTTTTGGAACTTGTCTCCGGTACCATCAAAATATAGCTCATTCATTTGAGTCTCAAAAATTCAATATGTTGATTTCAGCACCATGGTTTTATGAGATAATAGGAGCATCCTTTTGCATGCCACAATATAACTGCCAACATTTTTCTTATTTAGTTTATTCGTGTTCAACAAAATTTTTTTGTATGGTCTGCATGGAACTGTGTTGATATTGCTCTGTATGGGTTTGTGATTTAAACATTTTGACAGCCATGTTTTTATCTTTTACAAAACTAAAATCTTGGTGTAACATAGTTAAAGGAGTTAGATCTCGTATTGGCTAAAGAGATAGCAAGAGTGTACAAAAAATGGTATTCGTTTGAGTCATTCTCCCTCCGTAAACCCATAAAATGCACCACTCAAGATAACGGGTTTGATTGTGGGCTATTCGTCGTCAAGTTTATGGAGTCATTTGATTTTTCCTTAGCAAGGGTATTATTTTCTGCCACTTTAGTTTAAATTGTTTCCTTATATTTTATATCTATTTTTTCTATTCTACTTTCTCAATATGAGGGCCCCGATTATAGTTTCATCGATATGATTTCTTGGCTTTTCATGTAGTTTGACTCACAACTCGTGCGGTGTTTCACCGCTATGGATATCATGTTCGAACCACAATCTGAGGTTGGGTCAATTGATGCAAACCGTCAATGCTCATTACAGAGGGGTAGGGAACCGCATTGATTCACCCCATCCTAAGACTAAGTTGCCATCAGTGAGAGGGAGAAAGAAATGTAGAAGGAAACATGTATGAATCCATACCTTATGTGTTTAGGGTTCTTAGAATATTTTTGTAATCGTCATATTTTTGCATTTTCCGATGCTTTTCATTGTAGAACGTTGTCTATAAAATTTAGATTTTGTTTAAATTTTCTATGTTTTATCCAACCACCAATAGAGCTATCATTAAAATGTAATAATTTCAAAATATGAAACTGAGCCTCCATAAATCACGCTGGACAACTTTGCCATAGCATTTATGTTGCCAATTCAGCTTAAATAACCAAACTTTTTTCACGGGTTGTATTTTACAAAATTTATGGCATAGTTTACCAAAACGTTTACCTCGAATATTTAGATTATGAAGTAAAGTACATATTTAAACATTACACCGTGAGTCTTAATAATTTAGCCTTGTTTGTGCAAAAAACACTGTCGTCATTTTGAGCCATTACCATTAATGAATAGACGCGTAGAAGGCAAGTACTTCCAACTAGCCTGCTGATAGGTCTTACTGCATGCCTGAAATATAAGATATAATACATTTACAAAAAATTAGTGTCAAACATCCAACTTTTTGTTTAACTGGACCAGGCGCATGCCATTGCGCCTTGTATAACACCTATTCTGCTTTGCCGAATACAAAAATTAAGTGAAAAAAAAGAAAGACCAGGTGCCTGCCATTGCGCCTGGTATGACGCCTGGTCCGTTCTGCAGTAAGTGGCCATATACAACAAACATGTGAAAAATTGAAAAAAAAAATTTGTAGCCGAATCAGGTGCCTGCCATTACGCCTGGTCCTTTCTGCCCTAACTGGCCATATACAAAACAATTTGTCAAAAATCCATAATTTTGTCTAATGTCAAACCAGGCGCCTGCCATTGTGCCTGGTATAAAGCCTAGTACTCTATGCCATTGATGGCCAGATCAAAACATTTTGTCAAAAATCCTGTATCAAAATTTTGAATGGTTAAACAAAGTACCACTTGCACATCCTTAAATATAATGAAGTCATTTCTATATATGTATGTATACCTGGAAACCACCATTGCATATGCGTGGGGGCCATTTGTGGGTTGCCATTACTAAAATCCATAATGTTTGGGCCATAGCTTTTCGGGGGACTAAGGTCAACAGCACTACTTTCTTGGCTTGCGAAATTATTGAAGTCATATTCGTTCATGAAATCTATTGTGTTTGAATATTGGATGCCAAGCTCACTCTCCACTTCGGCTGAATGATCAACTTGTACCGACGATAACCGTTTCACACAAGTTCGCTTTGTGTGGCCATGTTTCTTACATGAACCACATTTTCTTTCTTTCGCCTCCTTGGTTCCCCTCGAAATGCCTCCTTTCATTTTGGCAACCACCGGATCTTGTATGACATGTCTTTTACCTCGGCTATCCCCCATCCTCAACTCCGTTTGGGAATGCACAGTTGCCAATTCTTGAAGACAGATAGCTAGACGCGTTACGTCTTTGGTTGCCTCCCTGTAACCCTATTATGACTTTGCGCCATAGAGGCAAACTTTGCTACAGTGGGCTACCAATGCGCCATACCTAATGGAGGATGTCAGCTTGTTCGACGTGTCTTGCACTTGATCCTGATAATTTGTCCCGATATTGGCATCTTTATTCCACCTTTTGAGTAGTAGGGAATCGGGAATGACTCGGAAATTCTTTTGTTTAATAACGAAGAATGCGTGACTGCAAGGAATGCCGATCCCGTCAAAAAGGTTGCATGAGCATTTTATGTGATCATGGTAGTAATCATACCCTACCAACCAGCTAAGTTCAGGCTGCATGAACTTTGTGACCGTGTACATACGCTTATCTCCATAGTCCATGCAGTCAATCATGTTTAGACCCCCTTGTTCCAGCATCTGCACCCTAACCATTTTAAAAGTTTTTCGCGTGTACACTTCCGCTGCGTGCTTCTCAATTACCTGGATATGCGTACTTAGTACTGGGGAGCTGTATTTGGACCCGACATTGTCCGTGACCTCTTGGTTCCTTAGTCTTGAAACGACCCTATCAATAGCAATTATGAATTGATATAGCTTGTGTCGGCCTTTACTGAATTTGTTAATAAATGCATTCATGCTCTCGCATCTTTGTGTGCTACGCATGCCAGCGAAGAAGTGTCCTTTCATGAATGCTTCCGCCCAAAGCTCTCTCGTTTCATGCATCGTTTTCAGCCAGGTATTACTGTGAGCATCAAATTCGTCCACCATGCACTTCCACCGGCTATTAAAAGCCTCATTCGTGTATTCGCCAAGCATAAGAGCTGTGAATGCCTTGACCAATTCCACATCGTACAAATTTTCCATAGCATTCCTCTCTAAATGCCAAGTGCATAGCTGATGGCAAGAGCTGGGGAAAACAACTGATATAGCCTTTGGCATTGTTTTGTCTCCATCTGTAACAACGGATAGTGGCTGTTTATCATTCATTGCATCCAAGAAAGTTTGAAGCAACCATGTGTATGTTTCCACTATTTTGTCAATCAATCCAAGTCATACCAAATATGACGGTCCGATAATGATTGTTGACACCAACTAAGATGACCAAAGGTTTTCCGTACGTGTTAGTTTGTACGTTGCGTCGAATGCCACTACATCACCGAATTTACTGTAATCGAACCGTCCGAGTGAGTCAGACAAAAAAATATTGCATAGACGCATGTCATCATCTACTGTGTACAGGAAGTATAAATTGGGGTCCATCTCCCTTTTGTCATGAAGTGTGCAATCAAAGTTTCTGTATCAGTTACATTAATGCCTTTGACACTGCTTTGTCTATTGAACTGGTTATGCAAATCAGTGCGTTGAAATCCAACGTGTTCAAATCCACCCGACTGCTCAACCATGTAGTCCATTATTTTACTTGTGCCTATGCCAACATTGTGCATCGCATGAGCTTGGGTCAAACAAGCTCCATCAACAGACCGATTGGAACGAAGACATTGTGTCTCATGCACCGCGAGAAAAGGATGGGAATGTTCCACGACAAATTTAGAGACATTCCATTTGCCGGTCATGCAATTATTAACGACGCTGAATGTAGCTTTGCACCATTCCCGAGTTATTGCCTTTGCTTCACGTGTCCGGTTACTATTGTCCGACCAAATTGAACTTCTATACCCCTGTTTAGTACAAACCCATACACCCTTACGTATCTGACCATGTGTATATTTCTTCATGTGGAATCTACGTATACCAAAACCAACTATGTTCGCGTAGGTCACGTAGAAGTCGGTTTTGGTTCATGTGCCCGGTAAATGCAATGTTACCATTTCAAATTGCAAAATGAAATTTTTAAAAAAATTAAGTGCAAATATCATGGGTGGGAAATTGATATTTATGCCAAAGACAAATCGGTTACAGGTTGCGTGTCATATAATTTGAATTTGGTCAAATGCAATAAGTGGCAAACAAAAGTTATTTAATTTTGAAAAAAGTTTTGGCCGAAAATTTGAAACAAAATTGGTAAAAGTCAATATTCAAAAGAAAGAAATGGGTGGTCCTATAAAGAGCCATGTGGCAGAGTATAGATATATATTCAACATTTTGTCCTAAAGAATGATATTCATTCTACCCGAAACACCTTCCACCTAGTAGAAAGACGGATACTGTGAGCTGAATTATCTCTTACTCCAGCAAAATTTTTATACCCATTTTGAGCGGTGTTTCTTCCTCCCTTGGTAAGATGATTCGTGGCTCATACTGAAATATGTATGCAACATGGTTTTTTTTTTTTTGTTTTTCTAAATTTTGAAAACAATAACATGAAAAGAAATGTTATACCGTCGGTGGGCCTGGCTTAATCCACAAACCAATGGATCAGACATGTTTAGAACTTTTATTCATATATTTTCTTCATTTTTCCCTAAACTAACACTATGGGTTTGGTGTTGCTACTTCAAAATATCCAGAAAAGCCCAGGAAAACAAAATTATTTTTATGTTCTTTGTTATGTGTAAATGATTTGTAATATTTACCTTGAAATATGTATGCAGATTCTTCTCTAGCTGACTCTGTAGCTGGATCTATCTCTATTTGTTAAAAGCAAAACAAATGTAGAACTTTATGAAGAAGGAGTACATGTGTCTGGAGCCTTATGAGGAAAGGTCAAAGGTCAATACACAGGTATGCTGGTATTATGAAACAAAAAGCATCAATTTATTGGTGCATTTAATAGACCGTGTAGGTTGAAATGCAATAGTTGCATTAATGTATGTTTAATATATATGCAGTAGTTAGAAACTGCGACAAGAAGTCACTAACTTCTTTAACCCTATTCAACCGAAATTGGGTTAGTCACATTTGTTTCCCATTTATAGCATTTACAAATTAAGTTAATTTTTCTTGTTTGTATTTGACAAAAAATATGAAATTGTTATGCCAGGAATATGGTTGGTAAAAAAATGTATGTTGTTTTCCATGGCCGCAAACAAGGAATATATCATTCATGGCCTCAATGTCATGAACAAGTTAATGGATTGAAGGGGAACATGTAAAAGTCATATTCATCGTTGGATGAAGCTGAGAGGGAGTACGTACAATATGTTCAGCAATGAGAATTGACAAAACATGCAGGCAATCGCGAAACATAGACTATATGGAAGATTTGTGGTATTTGTTGCAGTATTGTAGCAATAGTAATTGGTATATTGTTCATCAGTAGATGAACCCTGGCTTACCGCCTGGGGGAGTCTGCCTATTATGAGGAAACAACACCGTACCCTACAAAAAAAAATTAAATACAAGTTAACTTAAAAGAAAAAAAAATTTCTTCAGTTGCATCTGCCAGGTGCCTGCCACGACACTTGGCTTACCGCCTGGGGTAGTCAAAATTTTGCTTTGACAAATGGAGTTGATATCCTAACCGGTTGACCAACCCGAACCCATATTAAACCCGCCCAAATCAAAAACAGTTATGCACAATTTATGCCCTAACATTGTCAGTTTCGTTGCATTTGAAATCCAACGTGCTCAGCCTTCCCTGCCTCCCCCATCCCCTCTGCGACACTCCCACCGGAAGATGGACTCTAGCAAGGAGCCGTCCTTTACTGACACTGGCGTCGAACTGTAACTTTCTTCTGCCAGCATGAAAATTTTCTCAACCACCCCACTCAACCGCACCTACAACCAGGCGTCGCCAGCCCTATCCGCGTAGACACATTGCCAGTCCCTCCAGAGTACAGATCAATTTGTGGTAATGTATATTGTATCCACTGCAGTTGAGTTATTATTAACATTTGTATTTAAGGAATGCGAAAGAGGATGCGTTTGGAAAATATAAAAATCCTGTTCATTGTTAATACATATGGATATATTTGAACCCCTGTTCTTATGCGAAAATGTTTATATGGTTGTTTGAAGTATAGATATCAATCATTCTCCCCATTATAGTTAGTCTAATGATTCTCTTGTTTGAATGGTGAACATTATGCTCAAATACTGTATTGTATTATTCAAATTAAGTTGCATTAAATCAAAACGAATGAAGGATTTTTTATCAAACATCAGTTACAATTAGTTACAATAACTTTATCATTCAGATTCTGCATCGGCAGTTGACGAGTATTTGAGAACTGGTTATGAACAACTGTGTTAGTTACTTGATAATGTGAAACTTCCTTAAAAATTCTTAGCAAAAACAGTTTGGCAATGTTTAAGTGTTGTGTGCGAAATTTAAACTTAGTGTACGAATGGTTGTTGTATATTTTCAGAATCTGTTGGATAAATGGAATGCGTAAAACATGTGCATTACATCAAAAGTCAGTGTCTATGGAAGTGCTTTTCTGTAAAATATCTTGGTTATGCTTACTTCACATCAAAAGTATGGTTTATGCATGTAATAGCCGAAGCTATTGGCTTAATAACGTTATGTTTGACTGCAGCGTTCGACGTACAATGGGAGGAACAGGAAAACAATGTCGTGATGCTAATAAATCCGATATCAATGCTAGGACCATCCAGACGCATGCATCATCTAGAGCTAAAGCCCGGCCCTCAACTCGATCTTCATCTCGGGAATCTCGACGGCCAGCGGATGAGACGGAAATGCCTGTTACAAAATCTGAAGCATCCTATTTCCTTTCTCGCGCGAATGCTAAATGGTGTGAACAGAGGAAAAGTAATGCCGTTGTGGTTGAAAAATCCGTTAGTGGCGAAATTAATTCTCTTCTTAATTTGACTGATGCTTTCGATTCGATAGGATGGGGCGGTAAACTTCAATTACCAAATTGTTACTATCCTCAGTTGGTATTGGAGTTTTATGCCAACGTAAAAGGGAAAGACAAACTGGGTGGTGACACAGTTACTTCGTATGTAAAGGGTCGACAATTCATCTGACTCGGCCTATTCTTGCATCGATTTTAGGGGTTAGTGATGAGGGACCCGATTTTGTTATGGTTAAGGATCGTGTCAAAGCTGATCCCCAGTTCACGCTACATGAAGCTATGACCCATTTGAGTTACACGCGGACTCCACGAATGCCCAAACATGGTAAATAGTTTGAATGAGATCCGACTTACGGACTTCTATTTCTTGGATAAGATGTTAAAATAGGCTTGCAAAGTGTTACCGGAGTACCTCTAGCTTCCATCATTCTCCAACAGATGCGTCAAACAGTGAGAGTTCACCGGCTAGATAAGTCTTTGCCTTATCCATTTTTGTTGATGAAAGTTTTTGATCATTTTCAAGTGGATGTATCTGGCGAGGATGTGAGCATCACTTGGACTGCTCATGTGGTTACCGAGGTTACTCTCAGTTGTCACCGGTTTGTTAAGGAGCATGGCAGATGGACGAAAATCACTCTGAATCATGGGATTGGTGAGGATTCCGTGGAGATCCCTGCTACAGGCAAGGGTCTGAGTGACGCTTTCCCACCTATTGAGGGCCCTTCTTCTTCCGCATTCACCATCGATGAGTCCTTTCAGCGCATTGAGGCCATGTGTGCTAGTCTGGTTGGGGGTCAGAGTACGATGGTTGAACAGCAAGCTTTGATGGAGTATCAATTGGAGCAACAAGCCGAGCAACTGCATTGGATCCTTCAACACGACCACAACCTTAAACAAATTTAGAATTTATTTTCTAGTGTTTTGTTTTTTTTCAATGTCTTTTATCTAATCAACTGCATTATTACAACGGTGTTAAACAACTTATCTAATTGGACACTTTTGACTTAGGTAATTGTCATTACTACTTATTTATCCCTTCTAAAGTGATTATTAGGTTAAACATGTAAACATAATCAGTAATAAGTAAGCTTGTTGTCAAAATTAGTGACATACATCTTCATCTTTTTTTTTTGTTAAAGTAACATACGACCTTTCACAACTTAATGTCCTATCCAATAAAATCAAATATGAATATACATAATTGTATGTTTGCATTTACTTCTTAAGTACCACTCAAGACATTCAATAAAAGGGAGGTAAACGTATAATTTTGAATTTCATTAAAGTGTAGTGCTATCGATATTTAAAAATATAGTTGTAGTTCAACATTGGAATGAAAACATGTATTTTCATTAAGTCTTTTAAACTGTAACGAGACTATATATTATTAGATATAACTTCCTTAAACTTAAGCATATTTCCGTCTCGCATACTTTATGTTGATATATAAAACATGAACATATTGATTCCAAAGTATTCCCAATTTTAAATTTCGAATGGTACAAATACTAAAATGTAAGCCACAATTAGTTAGCAAATAACACATGTTAAAATATAGCTCATTCATATAACCTAAATATAAAAAAGTGAATAAAAAAATAAACCAATATAATATTTGTAGTTTATATGCCACATCATTTGGTCTAGAATGAAATCCAATTATTGATTTACAATTTATAGATATAATTAAGTACAAATAAAAATTGTGTTCCTAATTTGTTCAAAATTAAAACATTGAAGGTTTTATCCAAATATCCAATTTTCTACATATTTATTATTAATTTCCTTCCATATTTACTACTTTTTTCCAAAATATGTAACTTTCTTCCATACTTAGTACTTTCCTTCCATATTTAGTAATTTTGTCATACGGTGTAATTTTTTCCAAAATATGTAATTTTCTTCCATTTTCAGTAATTTTGTCTTACGTTGTCATACAGTGTAATTTTTGCCAGAATACGTAATTTTCTTCCATACATAGTAATTTCCTTCCATATTTAGTAATTTTGTCATACGGTGTAATTTTTTCCAAAATACATAACTTTCTTCCATACTTAGTAATTTCTTCCATATTTAGTAATTTTGTCATACGGTGTAATTTTTTCCAAAATATGTAACTTTCTTCCATACTTAGTAATTTTCTTCAATTTTCAGTAAGTTTTTCCATAATAAATAATTTGTTCCAAAATTAGTAACTTTTTTCCATAAATTGTAAGTTTTGTCCATATGAAGTAATTTTTTACTAGACACATGGCATCTTCTTGGCCACACAACCATTTTGCCGCCCAAAATAATTTTTCCCCCCATTTTTCCCCTCTTGCAATTTTGTTTTCAATTATTTTTTTGCCAAGTGTCAATAATATAAGGGGGTCTCCAAAGAGGTTCATTTGAAGGGGTTTTACTTGAGTGGGATCCTAATAAATAACATCAAGTGTGTTTTTTTTTTTTGCTTCTTCTTAATAATAGTATATAATTGTAACTATCAACTAGAAGTGTAAAAATGGGCCGGCCTACGTAATGGATCATGTTTGGTATAGCACGAATTTATAATGGGCTAAGCATGACACAGACACGTGACATGCCAAGTACGACACATGCACGTGACAGACCAAGCACATGACAAGCCATATGGATATACATACTAACAATTTAGGCAAAATACAAACTTAGCATAATCCAAACAATAATAAATAATTTATCATATAAAATCTATTGTATAAAAATTTATTTTATAATAATAGACTATGTGAAATTACTCTATTAAAATTTAGAGTTCAAAATTGAAAAGATAACTTAGTTGATTGTTTCTCAAATGTAGATTTAAATTTGAATATTGATTTAGAATAAAATATATAAAATAAAACTATTAGTATTTTTTTTTAATTTTTTAGTTGTAAATATATTATTTAATTTATTTCTAATATTTATTTTGAATAATTTTTATTCAGCTATATAATTTATAGGAAAATTATCATCAAAAGTCCCTGAACTATATTGGGTTTTACGATTTAGTCCTATAACTTTTTTTTTTCTTAGTTTACTCCTTGAGGTGAAACAAGTGTGTCCCCGTTGGTCCTTTTCCATATTTCCGTGTAAATCTGGCGTTAAGTTGCACGTGCAAGTCACGTGAGCTCACTATTGAGGGTTGACTATGTAATTTCCTACCCATTTGTTGACGTGGAGCCACTACCATCTCTTTCCTCCATGGGTGCATCATGTTGGCATTTGCATCATAATTTTTTTGCCATGCTAGCTTTATTTGGCGACATGGTGGCAATTCCTCGATGAAACTGAATGCCCCCACTCATATTATCTAGAATTCTATTTGGTCCCTTAGGTTTCGAAGCGGTGCGATAAGGAAATGGGTCAAATTTGTACCAAAACTTAGGTTTAGGATCAAATCAACGACGGAGTTTCATCCCAATTGACCGTAGTCGTCGTGTTCTGCGAAAATTGAATAGATGGCTGGGCTAAGTTCGGCGAATGGAGGGTCTGAAACAAACTCTCAAACCGATTCGACCGATGTGCATTCACCTTCGAATAAAATATACTTTAAGGTTTAGGGTCATTTGCAATTACGGTTTAAAAAAGTAATTTATGAATTTTTTTTAAATAAAATATATTTCAAATTGTGTCCACACAAAGTCCGTCCAATAACACGATTTTTGGAAAATTCCCAATGCGAATATATTTTCCCAGTTTGTACACTTCATGTGTTGTCTTTTGGTGGGGTTCGATGTGGTGTTTAGATTTTTTTATTCGGTTGTTAATGGAATGTGGTCTCTGGTTAAGGGAAATCTAAATTTGTATTTGTTAATTGTTTGGTTGGTTATTAGTGTTGAGATTGATGATTGGTGTGGTCCTTGGTGATGATTTGGATTTTTATTTTGTTATTTGTTTGGTTGGTTATTATTGTTGATGTTGATGATGGGTGTGGTCCATTGCTTTTTTTATGCCAACGGGGAAGGCATATGTGGAGTTTGTTTATGGTTAAGATTTGTATGTAAAAGTTGGTCTGTTGTTGATGTGATGCATTTTACAAACTCGTACACAGTTTAGGGACTGTTACTGATAATATGCATTTGCTAAGTTTAAGGATTGCTACTGATAATATGAATTTGCTAAATGTTTATTTTATTACTATTGGTGTTTTTTGGTATTAAGATTTGTTGGTGTTATTACTGTTGGTGTTATCTAGTCATTTAGTGTGTTGCTCTATGTTTTATTATGGTTGCAGCCTCTGGATCAATATTCTTCACATCTGAAGTACACCATGGTGGTGACTTTTGTAATATAGATGGTAGGAAAGAGTATGTAGGTGGGAGAATGGACAGTTTTTATTACTGTGACCCTAATAGGATTTGCTTGTTCTCATTTAAAGACATGGCAAACCAACTAGGATATGTGGGTAATATGAGGTTTTCGTTTTGCCTTCCTAGTTGAAGAATTTGCATAGTGATTTAGATGTTCTCGAACTGGCTACCAATCTTCATGAGGGTAGGGTAGCTAAATGCTACTTCATTGGGCCTGAAAAACCCTTAACCATAACTGAAAAACCATGGAGTGATGATGAAGATGTCCAAATCCTTGACCAGGACCAGTCCCAACCCAGTTCCACAGTTGAGGCCCAATCCCAACCACATTACATACTTCATGCCCAAACCTTTGACCAAGTCCACTTCCAAACCAGTTTAACAATTAAGGCTCAATCCCAACCACTGTTTGTAGTTGAGGCCCAATTCCAACCACTGTCTACAGTTGATGACCAATCCCAACAGCTGTCCAAAGAGGAGGCCCAGACCCAATCCCAATCCCAGCCCAATGACCTACCCCGACCCAGTGACATGGACCTAGCCTAGCCCCAACCCCAGCCCCAAGCCTAAGCCCAACCTCAACCCAATGACCTACCCCAACCCCAAGCCAGTGACCTACTCCAAGCCCAACCCCTACCCCAAGCCCAACCCAGTGACCTACCCCAACCTCAAGCCCAGCCCTAACCCCAACCCAGTGACCCACCTCAACCCCAAGCCCAAGCCCAACCCCAACCCAATAACCTACCCCAAGCCCAAGCCTTAGCCCAAGCCGAACCCCAACCCCAACACCAAGCCAGTGACCTACCCTTACCCCAACCCCAACCCCAACCCCAACCCCAACCCCAACCCCAATCCAGTGACTTAACCCAACCCCAAGTCAGTGACCTACCCATACCCTAACCTCAACCCCAGCCCCAACCCAAATCTAGTGACTTAACCCAATCCCAAGCCCAGCCTAGTGACCAAGCCCAATCCCAATCCACATATGATTAGGATGGATTCAAGAGCTGTAGCTCAGACAGTGAGGATGATGATAAAAAAGGCAAAGACAAATGGTATCCAGAGTTCAATGCTTCAGTAGACATGAAGGATCCTCAATTTAAGTTTGGAATGAGGTTTGCATGTGTTTGAGATATGAGGCAGGCAATTAAAGAGTATGGAATCCTAAATCATCGGCCAATCAGATTTAAGAAGATTGATTCAATTAGGGTGAGGGTAGTTTTCACCAGGCCTAGATGCCCTTGGCTATTTTATGCTATTGATGAGAGTGATGGAGTTACTTTTCAGTTAAAGCACTTCAATGGTGTCCACACTTGTAGCAAAGATTATGAGAAGGTTAAGGTAATCTCTCGGTGGCTAGCCAATAAGTTCATTAACGAGTTTAGGTCAGACCCAAAATGGAAATGGAGTCCATTCTGTGATGGTGTACAAACTAGGTGTCAGTTCACACCTAGTAGGCAGCAATTTTATAGGGCAAGACAGAGGGCTCTTCATTCTATTCAAGGGTCTGCTGAGAAGCAATACGGTTTAATATGGGATTACTTTGAGGAGTTAAGAAGAAGTAACCCAGGGAGTACTATGATTGTTAAGAGTGAGGTCAGTGGTCAAGTTAGTATTTTTCAGAGGGTGTATATTTGCTTAGCAGCATGTAAGCAAGGATTTTTAAAAGGCTGCAAACCCCTAGTTGGATTGGATGGTTGCCATATTAAAGGGAAACATGAAGGGCAGTTATTGTCAGCTGTTGGTATAGATTCGGACAATGGAATGTATCTCATTGCTTATGCATTGGCAGAAATTGAAAACAAGGACAGCTGGACATGGTTTATTAATCTGCTACAAGAAGATTTGAATATCACCAACCAGCATGCATGGACATTTATTTTAGACAAGCAGAAAGGACTAGTAAATGCTTTGGAAGATATGTTGCCCCAGGCAGAGCATAGACATTGTGTGAGGCATTTATACAAAAAAATTTTCAAGCAACATAAGGAATTAGCTCTGAAACAAATTCTATAGACTACTGCAAAGTGTGACACAGTGCCATGGTTTCAGGCAGAGATGGCAACAATGAGAGAGATGGATAAATCTGCATTTGAGTGGTTGAATGGAAAGAATCGTAGAAATTGGAGTAGGTCACATTTCAGCACCACACCGAAATGTGACCTTTTATTGAACAACCTGTGTGAGTCTTTCAATGGCTCAATCTTGCATGCAAGAGACAAGCCAATAATTTTTTTGCTGGAGTCTATGAGGTGCTACTTGATGGGTAGGATGAGGAAGATGAGAGAGAGTGTTGACAAATGGAATGGGGAGATAGGACCGAAGGTGTCAAAGTTATTTGAGAAGTTGAGAGGTGAAGCCCAGATGTGCATAGCTGACTGGGCATGGGAGTTAATGTTCCAAGTGAGGGTTGTTGATGGTAGACAGTTTGTGGTGGACTTGAGACAACAGACTTGCTCATGTAGAAGATGGGATTTAACTGGCATTCCTTGTATGTATGCTTTATTCTGTATATCAGGTAGAGATATGGAGCTCGAGACATTTGTGCACCCGTGTTATAAGAGAGACTCTTTTATTAAGGCATACAGACATATAGTCCGTCCAATGAATGGATCGGAGTTATGGCAGAAGTCTACTATGCCACACCTACAAGCCCCTACATTCCTTAGACAACCTGGCAGACCAAGGCGAGTTAAAAGAAGGGATCAAGAGGAAGGACCTGCCACCAAGATGAGGAAAACTGGAATTGTGATGACCTGTGGGAAATGTGGGCAGACTGGACACAATGCTCGGCTATGCAGGACACCTCATAATGCAGGACAACTAGAACATGTGAGATTTATATATGTTGTCTTTTTTTGATATATTTTTTGCAACTGTTAGCTGAAATGAAGTTACATATATGCTGGCACCATCAAAGCAAAGAAAAAAAAAGTCAAGACAAACAATAGGATCATCAACATAGTCATCACAACAAACACAGCAAATTAGCCAAACCTGCACACAACCATCAAGCCAATCATCCACCAGCCAACCTTCCAGAAATTGTAAAGGCAAAAGAAAAATTCAGTGAAAATGCATCTGTGTGACGTTTGGAATTTGTACAAATACATGTTTATGTTGTACTGAGTTGCTACCTAAATGTTAATAATATAGGTTAGTACTGGTGGTCTAAAAGACCAAAATGTATGTTTTGACCAAAACATGTTACAGGTTCTTATTATGATATGTGACACCAAACAATGTTATATTTTGGAAAAAAATTTGTTTGAATGAAAGCAATGTAATATGTTATTGACCAAAAATCTTTGGGACACAATACATCCTTCGGACATGCATTTGTGAGAATGTGAGGATGATTGACCAAACAAAAAATGAATTGTAGATCCTTAACTTTGAAAATGAAACTTTTCATTGCATACCAATTTTACAAAACTATTAATGGCAAACTGTACAGATATGCCTTCAACCATTACAAAAAAAATATGACAAATTGTACAGATGTATGCCATAAACCATTACAACAAAAAAAACCTCAATGTAACCAAAACCATCAAGCATTTATACTTATTTAGCTACATTCAATATTTTTGACCATCAACTTACAGCAATACAATAAACACATCACTAAACCTACAAACACAAACACTAATCTCCTTCAAAGCCTGCGGTTATTGTCTTCCAATTTTGACACTTTTCGTATTAGGCCCGGAATAACTTGTGAAGAACGTTCACAAATTGGTGGATCTAGCCACTGGAAAAATCCACATCCACAATGTTTTTTGTCCTGTATAAATAGAAATTCATCAATTTGGGAAATCTAGCACATCAACATATTAGATTTTTGTTTGCTCCTCACATAATTACCATAGTGTGTGTTAGTAAAATTAGTGGAAAATAATATTGCCTTCCTTCCCCGATGCTCATTCATTCCTTTACTTAATAAATTCTACAATATTTCCCAAAAAACATATTACAACAAGAGTTTGCTCCCCGCATAATTACCACAACTAATTTGATTAAAATGTTAACTATATTGTTGTCAATTTGCAGATCTAGCACATCAACAATAATAATGCCTTCCTTCACCCATGCTCATTCCTTCGTTTTATTAATAAAATCTACAATAAAAACATTACATAATTACCACAACTAATTTGGTTAAAATTTCGAAAATACTGTATATTTTCGACAGCCATTAAACCTTATGCCTAGATTCTTGCTTGTCCATAATGTTTTTTCAACTATTGGCTTCCCACAATAGTAAATCGGTAAATTCGAATCCATGAACCCAAACAACCAGTTGCTTATGCCTTCTTCGTCGAACCCAACTGGAAGAAACACAATTAAAGGGAGGAGATTCCCATAGAAATCGAGTGAATCAGAGAGAAATAGAACCTCTGCATTTGAACTATCAATCTAGGGCTCCAAATTTTCCCTTTTCCCTTTTCTTTAAATGCTTTGGAAGATGATGCAGATGCCAACATGATGCACCCGTGGAGGAGAGAGAGGGTAGTGGCTCCACGTCAACAAATGGGTAGGAAATTACATAGTCAACCCTCAATAGTGAGCTCACGTGACTTGCACGTGCAACTTAACGCCAGATTTACGTGAAAATATGGAAAAGGACCAACGATGACACACTTGTTTCACTTCGAGGAGTAAAATGAGAAAAAAAAGTTATAGGACTAAATCGTAAAACCTCATATAGTTCAGGAACTTTTGATGATAATTTTCCTAATTTATATTATAAAAAATGTGCAAAATATAATTGGCATGGGCACAGGCACGACTCTTGTCTAACACGAGCACGATATATGCCCGGCACGAACATGGCACGGGCACATAAATGCTTGGGCTCATAGCACCCATAGCACGGTACAAAAACTAAATGGGCCGGTATGAGCATGATACAAAAAATAAATGGGTTGGTATAAGCACTAACGAATTGGCTTTCAAAATGGACATGACCAGCACGACACGATCCACTTTACACTTGTACAATTAGCACTTACTATAAATCCAATTATGAGAAATAAATTATATATTCAATATTTTTTCAATTCTTAGAGTATTTTTAATGGAGAATGTAGATTGTTGTATATGTTGCATATAAATAGACATTATTTAAATCTATGTAGAATAAATACACAATCAATTCAAAAATTATTCTACAATGACAATGTGCATAAATACTATTTATGGTTATTAATTATTTATATATTTTTATTAACTATTTTTAGTTTTTGAACAAAATTGAATTATTAAGGAAAATGTTATTTTTTTTAATATTTGACAATGTCAACAGAGCCTCCAAAAATAGACATTCACTTTGACAGTGTCAAAGTCATGTCAGCTCGACATTCATTATAGACATTATCATTGAAGTGTATTTTTTCATAACAATGTCTATGTTTGCTTATGTGGTATGTTAACTTTAGCATCTACATTCCATAGAAATGCTCATACAGTTAGGAGTGGGCAATAACCGACCAGACCGGTCAAACTGATTGGACCGAACCGATCCGACTCAGTTATATGCCTTTTGTTAGTTTTATTCGGTTTGGTGGCCAGTTCAAAGGGAATTTTTTGCCGAACCGGAGGTAATCGACTGGACCTTTTTTCCCCCTCAGATCATCGCCACATTTGATTTAATCCCATCCACTAATTTCATTTTTCTTTTTCCAAAATTACTCCCACTCAAAATCTCCAAAATTACCCTAACTCTCATATTCCTTTCATTTTCAATTTCAACAACCCTCATCGCACCAATAGGCAGTCACCCCTTTCAATTTTCCTCTCTCTCTAACGCCGCCATTCACCACCTCGACCTCACCCCTCTTCCTCTCTATTTGATGCCACCGTTGTTTTTTCATTCACCATGGCATTCACCACCATTGTGATCTCAAATCTGGTTTTCATTTTTCTCTATTCCACTCTCATGTCATGGCCGTGGATCGTGGGTTGATCACCGACGAAAATGCAACTTAAATCTAGATCACGGTGGCACTTATTTGTCATCACCAGTTCACTTTTTTCCCTATCTCTTTGAAGATTTTTTTTTACTCACTGTTGATTATGTGTATTTAGTTCATTTTTTATTTGGTATTTAGTTCTTGCTGTTGATCTAGTTCTTGGTATTTAGTTTTTTTTTATTCTCTCCTTTTCAAATCCAATTGATGAACGAAAATAGACACTGACTAACCATTATTAGCGCGATTTTGCCTCAATTTTGTAGAATGCTCGATCGGTTTTGGTTGGCCACTTTATTAAAACTGAAAATTTTAATTCAATGACAAAACAACCAAAAAACTTGCCAAAACAGATGGAGTCCACCCTTACTTACAGTCACTCTGATAACTAATTACTTAAATAAACTAATTCAAAAATTTCAATAAAAATTTGCATTTTTTTTATATAATTTTCCATAATTTTTTTATCATATTTGATATATATATTTTTTTTTATATTTCAATGGATAATTCTGAATTTTCAATATTGTCATCCATAGAAAAATTTTAAACTTTGATTAAAAATGAGAATACAATCATGAAAGTAGAATAGATTATTTTCCATGAAGTGGTGGACGAAGCTTATCCTCCCATCAACTCTTACGTATACATAGGACATATATATATACTCTCGCACGATTTGGCAAAATGGTATCGCCCACAACTCAATGGAAAAACTATATATTTATACATAAATTATTTGTTGCAAGTCATCAAGCAATTATGTTGCCAATTAACGCTAATATATGGTTAAGCGCCCAACATAACTTATTCAATGGCAATCTGAAAATGATGTAAGAATTAAAAACTCTAAATTGGGATTTAACCATTTAACATTTGCTTCATTACCATCTTTCTCATTGTAATTTTGGACGAATAGTTTCCAAAATATTATATTTCATAAAATGATCTAATAATAGTTTTAATTTTCACGATAAATCTGGACCACTAGGGTTGGGTTTTTTTTTTTATAAATTTTCTTTTCCCATCTTGAAATTGACGTTGTAGAAAATATGTGTAGTAGAAAATTGCAGTAAAGACCAGTCAATCCTCAGCTCAGCCTCAATTGGCTAAAAAATAAGTACTGAAAAACAAACTTATACTCTGATCCACCATACTTGACTCACTCCCATCAATGCAGCATTTGCCCAAAATTAAAATAGACCTGTAATAAGTATTATGACATTTTTCTTTTGGCTCCAAAGAGACCTTTTATGTAAGAAATTGCCTTCATTTGATAATCTAGTCATGCATATGAAACAACACAGCTTCAAAACAACTAATATTAAAATTAGAATAGAAAAAAATTGATGCTAGTCCTCATTAACGGCGTCAAAATTTGGTGTGTGTCGAAAATATCAAAATTATAATATTGAATTAAACACTACCATAGTTGTGACAAATTCAGGTCAATTCCACATAGACTGATAATTAAACTTTTTCTATTCCAATTAAAACAAATTAAAAAGACAAATGAGGGATTTTATGTTGGCAAATTCAAATATTAAAGAAAGCAATTTAAAAATATTAAAAATAACAATTAGAGAAAATATTGGGTAAGAGTATCTTCAATTACTAAAGAACATGTGATCACAAACATAAATATATTCTCAATAATCATTCAATAATGGATTAAATAAAATAGCACGGCTAATTTTATTCTAAATCGCAAACAATTAATTAGTTCAAATACGATAATAAACTAATCATAATTCTGAAATATGATCTAAATCAAGTTAGAAAAACATTAGGAACAAGATCACCCAACAATAAACAAGTCCTACAAACGTTGTAAAATTTTAATCTATCTTGTGTTCTCCTAAGAAATTAACAAAAACTTAGCATGCACTTGTCAAAATCAAAGTGCTACTAAACATAGAACATTCAATACGATTGAACTCTAATTAGCAAATTTTCAATCCACAAATAATTATAACGGATCCAAATTATAATCAAAAGAGAATTGAATAATAAACAAATAAATCGGAATAATACAAATTGAATAATTAAACTTGAATTAAAACTTGTAAACCAAGTCTCACACCTTATACTTTAGTAATGCATAATAATCCTACCCATAAGAGAGATTTAGCTACTCATAATTGTTAGAAAAATCAATTCTTTGGTTGTTTTTGTTCTAAAAACGGTTATCGCCTTTACAACAATAATAAAACATATTTATATTAAAATCTAAGGCTAAAACTGATAAAAACGCACAAAAATGACCAAATTCGCCCCCAACCATGCGCCTAGGCGTGCCCCTGGTGCTTGCTTCCAACTAATGCCAAAAACTACTTAATTACAGTTTTGCCACTGTTTCTTCATTTTTTTTGTTTAATTACGATTTTGCCACTGTTTTTTCATTTTTCATCTATTTAAGCTCAAATCCACCTAAAACATAGAAAAATACAAATTAATCCATTTTAAGTGAATAAAAAATCCTCAAATCAAGTATTAAGGTACATAAAATATATAAACATTGCATCACATCAAATACCCCCACGCTTAATCTTTGCACATCCCGGACAAATCATAAAATATTACATTTAAAAAAAAAAACTAAATTAATCAAGTAAAAGAAAAATTATAGATAGAGACATAACCAAAAATTCAACAACTAGCACATCATAGCCACATGAATTCAACAATCTGCAGTCTTAC
The DNA here is from genome assembly GCA_003254975.1 of Ochetophila trinervis. Taxonomy (NCBI): domain Eukaryota; kingdom Viridiplantae; phylum Streptophyta; class Magnoliopsida; order Rosales; family Rhamnaceae; genus Ochetophila; species Ochetophila trinervis. The sequence continues at coordinate 61,929 of QANX01005581.1, forward strand.
TAGCAACCAACTTAATTAAGCTCAATTCAAACTAGCTCGGCAAACAACTCACTAAATTCTCTCTAATCACTCAAGTGTTTACAAAGTTGAAAATATTCTCTCGAATTCAATGCAAGAATTTGATCTACCATAAGCTTGCTTATCAATCTAATCTTCACCACCTATCATACATTTAAGCAAAAGTCTGGAAGTCTTTTAAAAGGTTGTAAGATGGCTTAGGTAAAAGTAGGGTAGAAAAAAAAATCATAACAAAAAAATGAGCTAACATCCAAAATCCAACAGAGCATTCAAGATATTATCTCACCAATACCCATTAAGAATTTTAAATTATTCTCTTTCTCCTCTAAACTTATCGCATTTAGCCCAATTCTCATGCTTTGACACAAAAACAAAAATTTCTAACTTTTTTTTTTCTTTTTTTTTTCCCTTTCAAATATTCTTTCTGCTACTATTTTTTTTTCAACAAACACGGCAAACCATGAGAATTCCAAATATTTTTCTTCAATCACTTTACACCATCTACTTAGACCAACCATCATAAAACTGGTCACCCCCACACTTAATTACAACAATCTCTTTGCTCCAAACAACCAACAAAATTCACCATCACATATCACAATTGCTTAATTAGACTTAGGATAGGAAAAAGTAGTCAAAAATTAAGTCCAAGACTTGTAATGTAGGCTAAAGAACAAAGAAAAATATCATAAAAGTTCAAAGGGGTTAAACAATGATAAACATAAAGGTCGGCTTTTTAGGTTAAATGACTAAAATAAAATAAAAATGCATTCATCATTTTAATGCAAAAATGATGCAATGTTATCTCAATAAGTATGTCAAAGCAAGTTCTAAAGATACAAATTTAAACATAAATATCTCTCACAAAAATGATAAAATGAAGTAATTAATTCAAATTCAAGGCTCAAAAGCTCACTTAAGCTCAAATTTTTGCCAAAACTAGCTTTCATTTTGCCTAATTTCAATGATCACATATCAGATTTTAAATTGCTAAACTCACTTAACTAATCATGTTATTTGCTTCATTGTATCGAAATCTCCATCCATAATATCAAAACTATCAAGATTTACAGTGATTAGAAATAATAACAATTAAGCAAAGACAGTCACAAATCTCAGTCTAAAGACACAAACAAAAAGCAAACTAAGACACAAAATAAAATAGTAGTAAAAGTAAATAACTAACCTAACAAAACAACCAAATAAACTAAAGAACCATAAATTACCCCCCCCCCCCCCCACACACACACACACACTTGAATCACATTGTCCCCAATGTGCATAAAATGAATAAAATATATGAAAGAGAAAAATAATACTCCCCTGAAAAAGCGAAGTCCACATTATGCATAGGGACAAGCCAAACTACTGGTGTGATCGGGAGGTTTTTTTGTTTTTGTTTTTGTTTAAGAACACCTTTGAATTTCTCAAGTAATAGACTCGCCATCAAATATTGTGAATGTCTTCACTTCTCCATCAAATTCTAAGGTCAGTGCTCCTTCATGAACATCAATTTTTGCTCGAGCAGTCTTCAAAAATGGTTTGCCTAAAATGATTGGTGTTGGATTTAGAGATGCATCATCCGCCATGTCCAAAACATAGAAATCCGCAGGAAAAACCATCCCATTAACTTGCACCAAAAATCTTCAACTACCCCTATCGGGTAGGCATTAGACCTATTTTCTAACTATTTGATAACTCTTGTATCTTTTAGAGAGCCCAATTGTGAAGAATCATACATTGATTTAGGCATCACATTAATAGAAACTCCTAAATCTAACATGGCACATTCAATAGTAAACGTACCTGGATCTTTACATTTTGGAGGTAGCTTTCTTTGTAAAATTGCAGACACATTCTCACATACACTTACCATTTCATTCCCTCTCAACTTTTTTTTTCTTGGTGCATAATTCTTTAAGGAACTTTGCATATCGACGGATTTTCTTGACTGCATCGATTAGTGGAATGATGATTTCAACCTTTCGAAAGGTTTCCAATATCTCTTTCTCGTGCTCCTCTTTCTTGTTCTTGCTCAACCTACTAGGAAAAGGAGCCACCATTTGCTTCTTAGAAGAAATAATAGGAGACTTAGGATTTACCTTAGATGATGATTCAATTTCACTCTCTTCTTCTTCTGGATTCTTCTTTTTAGTTTCCAGTTTGTCTTTCTTGGAGTTATCCACTTCTTAAGGTAATGGCTTTAGCTTCCTCCCATGGATTGATTGGTTGTGATGGCAATTGTCCAGACTGATTTGTTTGAAGCTTGCCCATAGCAGTTGCTATTTGGCTCATTTGATTCTCTAAATGCTGAAATCTCTTTGATGCGTCATGTTGCCATTGTTGAGTGTTAGTGGCTAAAGTTTTCACTATATCTTCCAATGAAATACCTGATTGAGGAGGTTCTAAGGGTGGTGGTCTTGGTTGATACAGTTGTTGGTAACGGTTTTGTCCTGGGTTATTTCCATAACTCAAATTAGGATGATCCTTCCATCCAAGATTCTAAGAATTAGAAAAATGATCATAATTGTGTTGTGGTTGTCCCAGAAATCCGCCAACTGTATTTGCTTGCTGAATGGTCTCATCTTCATGTAGAGTGGGGCATGAATTCATAGTATGACATGCAACAAAGCAAATCCCACAAGCCTTGGTAGCTTGTGCATTTCCTACAGCCAACTGGCGAACTAAAGAGGTTAAGTCAGAAATCTGGCACTCAAGGTTAGACGTACTTACCTCATAAACTTTTTTAGCTTGAGGGTTAGATCGTGAGCCAAACTGCTGTGAATTAGCAGCCATTGTAGAAATGAGGCGTCTGGCTTCTTTTAGAATCTTTTGAACTAAAGCACTTTCACTCGCTGCATCCACCATACTTATTTCCATGGGTAACATCCTTTCATAAAAATATTGGATGAGGAGTTGCTCGCTAATCTGATGGTGAGGGCAACTAGCACACAATTTTTTAAATTAGGACTAGATGAAGTAGTTGCACTCTCTACAACCTTCCTCTTAGCAATTTTTGCTTCTTTTCTAAACTGTTTTGTCCCCAGCAACTTCGCCAAAATTTGATGTGTGTCGTAAACACCAAAATTAATTACTGAATCTACCAAAACTATAGCAGTGGCAAGTCTAGGTCGAATCCACAGAAACTGTGTAATGAAGATAATGTTCAGTAACAATATTTAGTTGTACCTTTATTGTTATCTCATATTTTTATGTATTTAGTTTTGTTGTACATATCCCTTATTGCTGTATATATATTGATATTGATGAATGAGAATAGTAACAATTTCCATTACTCTAAAACTCTTTATGGTATCAGAGCTTTGAAATACTCAAACGAGTTTTTTTTTTTTCAATGGCTACAATATCAGCTACCCATTCATCTTCCTCACCTTCCTCTGTTTCAACTACATCTACTCATCTTACAACAACTGAACTAGTTTTTAATACCAAATCTCTCATTGTTCTAAATCCTGCCTCACAAGCACGTCTTCGACTTTCTCATACAAACTATTTCCCATGGCGTGCTTAATGGAATTCTTTTCTTATCACATATGATTTATATACTTATGTCGATGGAGCTTTACCCTGTCCTCCTCAATTTCTTGATTTTTCAAACCAAACCCAATTCCGATTATACCTTCTGGATGCGGCATGACAAATTTGATCTAAATGCTTTGCTTGCTTCACTCTCTCTAGATGTCTCACAAATTGTTTTAGGAGTACAAACGTTAAATCAAGTTTGGCAACGACTCAGTCTTACCTTTGCCAAACCGTTGAGACAACATCTTCCTCGTCTGCGAGAAAAACTCATCAAAACTCAGGGAAGTCGTTTCGTTACTAATTATTTGCAAGACATTGAATTTGCTTATGATGAATTAGCCTTACTTAATCACCCCATTGATGTTGATGATCTGGTTCTTTATATTGTCAATTGGTTATCTCCTTCACTAAAGGATATTTTGGCAACCATAAGAAAAAGACTGAATCAATTTCGTTTGAAGATTTAATGGAGCAACTCATAGAGCATGAGTCTTACCTTCAAAGACTTGAACCTGCTTTTGATGACACCGTAGTTACAATTCATGCCACCAACCCTGTTGCTTGGCAATACTACTTCCAAAAACTTTGTTCCTTCCAATAATTCTCAATATTTTCAATTTGCTGCTCGGAACACAAATCAATATTGCTCATTTGGTTACAAAGGAAAGTGCCAATTATGTTACACACAAGGACACTCGGCACGTTATTTTCCTTCTCTCAAGGACCGATGGACATATGCTCCTACTTAACAATCTCATCCTCCAAGAGCAGCAACTCCACCAAATGCTTATTACACCAAATCCACTCCTCAACAGCAAGCTTAAGGTATTCTTGGTGTTGCTCCTTCTCAATTTTCACATCCTTCTTCTTCTTAGGTTTTAGATTTGGGTGCTTCCCATCATATCACAAATGATCTTCAAAATCTTTCCCTTCACTCAAACTATGATGGCACTGAAGAAATCTTGATTAGGAATGGTAATACACTTCCAATTTCACATATAGGTTCTTTTGTTCTTGTTTTTCCTACTAAATCTTTGATTATTTTCATGTTTATTGTGTTCCCACAATAACAAAAAATTTACTCTATGTTTCCAAACTTTGTTAGAATAATAATGTTTCCATTGAATTCTTTTCTAACTTTTTTATGGTTAAGGATGTGCAGACATGGCAGTTTCCTCTCAAGGGACCTCTTAAAGCAGGACTGTATGAGTGGCAGGCTTCCTCTAGAACCAAAAATCTTATTCCTACATTTACATCTTTCTCCACTTCTCTTCGTGATTGGCATACATGATTAGTACATCCATCTTCAAAGATATTAAATCGCATCATCTCCACCTCCTCTCTTCCAGTGTCTAATACCTCTAAGTTTGATGGCATTTCTTGTTGCTGTAATAAAATGCACAAACAACTGTTTGGCATATCTTCTATTTCTAGCACTAGACCATTAGAATTTATATATTCAAATGTTTGGGGTCCATCTCCACTACCTTCTTATGATGGATTCACTTATTATGTCTCTTTTGTTGATCATTATTCCAAGTACTTGTGGTTATTTCCAAGAATCCAGTTGAACATGTTTTTCTTCAATTCAAAGCTGTAGTAGAATTTTTTTTGTAATTTGTCTAATGTTTCCTTTTATTTTGATAATGGAGGAGAATTTCAAAAACTAAAACCTTTTTTCCTCAAAACTGGCATCTCACATTTTGTTACACAGCCTCACACGCCTGAGCAAAGTGGTATTGTTGAAAGGCGGCATTGTCATATTCGTGAAACTGGACTTACTCTTCTAAGTCAAGCTTTGCTCCCACAAAATTTTTGGTCATATGCTTTTTGGGCAGCTGTTCATCTTATTAATTGCATGCTCACTCCTATTCTAAACATGCTCTCTCTATATGAAAAATTATTCAATAAACCACCTTCTTATTTGCATCTACGTACATTCGGTTGTTTTTGTTTTCCTTGGTTACATCCCTATGTTCAACATAAATTAGACTCTTACTCCAAGGCCTTGCATTTTTTTGGGATATCCTTCTAACTCTAGTGGTTACTTTTGACTAGATCTTGTTACAAAAAGTATCTATCGAAGTAGAAATGTTAAATTTATTGAGCATATTTTTCCTTTTTCCCAATTGTCAAAAAATAATTTAGAGTCCACTTTAAACATGTCTCTTTTGCCTTTATTGCCAAATACACCTCCTCATGCTTTTGTTCCTTTTACAACTCAATCTTTTTCTCCAAACACATCTACGTCTTTAGATGCCAATTATAACTCATCCTCACCTAATTTATTATCTCTATCCCAACCTCAAGCAATCAGATTCACATAAACCACTCACCGCCTCAAACTACAACTCTCTAATCTAAATTAAATTATTCATCTTCAAATTCTCATGCCGCCACTTCTATTGTGTCTGCCTCAAGAAACCTTGTTGATAGTGAGCCCGGTCAACATGTCTCTTCTTCTTCTACACCTCACAAACACTCCATGAAAACAAGATCAATGAATCTGATCTTCAAACCCAAGAAGCCTTTCAATGAGTTCTTTCTTGCAACAAAGGTATGTGAATCTGACCTTGTACCTACATCAATTTCAAAAGCATTACAGGACCCTAAATGGCATGCTACGATGGAAACTGAATACGCTGCCCTACTTCGCAATGATACTTGGGAGCTTGTCCCTCCACATTCAGCTTCAAATGTAATTGGCAGTAAATGGGTTTTCTGAGTTAAACATAATCTTGATGGTTCTGTAAATCGCTACAAAGCACTTGTTGTAGAAGGATTTAATCAGTATCCTGGCTTGGACTACTTTGAAACATTCAGCTTGATAATCAAGCCTACTACAATCAGACTTGTTCTTAGTAGATGTCGATAATGCTTTTCTTAATGGACATATTGATGAACAGGTGTACATGAAACAGCCTCGAGGCTTTGTAGATTATGAATTTCCATCTTACGCTTGCAAGCTCAAGCGAGCTCTCTACGGACTTAAACAAGCCCCACGGGCTTGGTATCAATAACTCAAGCAATTTCTTTTCTCTTTTGGTTTTTGTAACTCCATGGCTGATACCTCTATTTTTGAATATCGCAAGGACAACATCGTCATCTACTTGCTGGTCTATGTAGATCACAATGGTAATGATCCAAATTTTTTAACTCACTTTGTTTCTCAGATGTCAAGCAAGTTATCATTGAAAGATATGGGTCAACTTCATTACTTCCTTGGTGTGGAAGTTTAACACACTCCCACTGGTCTTTTCCTTTCACAAAGCAAACATATTCAGTAGTTAATTCAGAAAGCTAACATGGATCAAGCTAAGGAAGTTCTCACACCAATGTCATCCACTCATACATTAGTTCTTAATGATGGTTCAAAACTTGTTGATGCTACTACCTATCGGACCATTTTGGGGAGCCTTCAGTATTTTTCTCTCACACGACCATACGTAGCTTACTCCGTGAACAAACTGGCACAGCATATGCATGCACCACGTGAACAACATTGGACAACAACCAAGCGCCTTCTTCGTTACCTCAAAGCAACAACTAGCTATAGTCTTTGCTTGGGCCGTAAAACTTCTATGGTTCTTCATGCATTTTCTGATGCTGATTGGGCAGGAGATCAAGATGACCATATTTCTACTATAGCCTATGTTGTATTCATGGGAGCTAATCCTATCTCATGGTCCTCAAAGAAACAAAAGTATGTATCTCTCTCTTCTACTAAGTCTGAGTATAAGGCCATTGCTCATACAGATTCTGAAGTCAATTGGATTCTTTCTACCTACCATCTACTGTGATAACTTGGGTGCTACGTACCTAAGTGCAAACCCGGTTTATCATTCCAAAATTAAACATGTGTCTACTGATTATCATTTTGTTCATGGAATGGTTTCTCATAAGCATATTCATGTTTCTCATGTTTCTGGTAAAGATCAGACTGCTGACAAGCTTCCAAAACCTCTTCCCAAGCAATCCTTTCTTCTACTTCGGTCCAAGCTTGGTGTCTTCCTAAGACCCCAAGTCTTAAGGGGGCATAATAAAGATAATGTTCAGTAACAATATTTAGTTGTACCTTTATTGTTATCTCTTATTTTTCTGTATTTAGTTTTACTGTACGTATCCTTTATTGCTGTATATATACTGATATTGATGAATGAGAATAGTAACAATTTCCATCATTCTAAAACTCTTTAAGCACAACATTGAGAGATAAATATGATAAATTATACTTCGTCAACTAGAATTATCTTATGGAAAATAATATATCTTCTTTAAGTAAAGAATCAAACCCACATCCACATCTTAATGTGATGAAAATCAAATCTAATTTGTCAACCTTGTGGGAAAAATATATATTGTAGAATAGTAAAATCGAACATACATGACTAATATGTAACTGAATCATATTACGAAAGATAAAACAAAATACATCGCTCGCAAAAAATAATTTGACTTTCTAGATTTGATGCATGGTATAACAAATCTACTGGATCTACGATCTGTACCCAGATCTACAAGTTGTCACCTGATCTACTACAGAATCTACAACCTTCCACTAGATCTGATATTGGGATCTACCACTGGATATGCTACTGGGATCTACCACCAGATATGCTACTGAGATCTACCACCAAATATGCTAGATCTTCCAAAACTATTCTCAGGTAGTACGGCATAATATGGACTCTATTGTATTTTTAGAGAAAAAACCAAAATATTAGAGAATGAATATTTTCTCTAATATTTTCACTCTCTGATTTTTTTTTTTACTTATTCTTTCTTAATTCAAGTTGGATCTTTTTGTTATATGGATCTTTCTAATATTTGTACATACAAATAATAGAAACCAAAATAAACTAATATTCTCATTTTTTTTTTAAATTTAAAATAAAATCTTAACAAATATAACTACTGTTATTCCAATTTTATTTTATCAATAATTCGATTATATCAAATAACAAATTATTTTATAATCAAATTTAATTTAAATTCAAATACAGATAGAATTATCATAATAGATAACATCTCAAGTGGGACCAAGAGGATAATTCCAACAATCTTCCACTTGCTCTTGAGTACAAACTTGAGTATAATCCATGTAACTCAATCTGTGTCTTATATTCCCATAACTGAGATGTGAGTTGTATCAGATATCCTGAGCTAGTCTAGGGATCTAGCAGCTATTATTAATCAAGACTCCTTATAGTTGTCAAGCAACTATTTAATCTGATGCTACTCCACTAAAAGTCCAGAGTTAAACTTCAAGATTAATAACAATAATATTGATATTATATCTCCCCTTTGTAAAATATCAATAATTAATTGATAATATTTTATGCCAATCAATTTATTATTTATTCTCTTAACTTATTAGTTTCTCTAATAGATCAAATGTGCTAGCCAGTGACTTCATTGCATCCAAGTACTAAAACATATCAAAATGATATTTTGTACAAATTCTTTATTGTTTATTTCATAAATACTGGTAATTTAAAAAATCACATTCCCAAGTCATTAAGATATTGGCCGTAAAATAGACTTCACTTATTGATAACTCAAAAAACAATAATAATACAAATACTTATTTATAATAAACTCACGATTAAGATAAATAAAATAACCAAATATATCTTGAGAATTAATTACTTTTTACAGAAATTTAACCGTAATTAAATCTCACTTTAATCCTAATCATTGCAAACATAATTCGCACCAATATTTTATAATAACCAAGATAAATTATTTCAGTCTAAATAAAGAGCACAATTTTATTCAACAACTGTGATATCATTCATTGATTAAGACAATTTATGATTATATCTTTTGTGGATGTATCCACATGATCATATACTACATAGTCAATCTGGACCTTATTCTTAAAATATTAGTGTGCACAAAAAAAAGGAAAAAATACTCAAAATTTTATTAAACTTAGAAAATAAATATTTATTTGTCTCGTTACCAAAACAAAAATAAAACAAACTCCCACTTACTCTAAAGTAAGCATGGGACCCTTTTAAGACCCATACAATCTACAAGCTTCTGAAATATTCGTTCAAGTAGGTATTTTAGACTATGCTACTACCCCACTGTTATCACAATAAAAGGTAATGGGCTGTTTTGCACTAGGTATCACTTGTAGGGTTATGAGAAATTTCTTAAGCCATACAGCTTCTTTTGCAGCTACAGATGCAATCACATATTCAGCTTTAGTGGTGCAGTCAGCGACACATGTCTATTTAATGCTCCTCCAACAAATGGCTCATCCGTTCATAGTAAACACATAACCCGAGGTAGATTTACTAGAGTCAATGTCCCCTTGAAAATCCGAGTATGTGAAACCAACCGTTTCTAAACTCCCACTAGAATACACCAACATATAGTCTCTCGTTCTCCTTAGATACTTGAGTATATGTTTCAATGCAGCACAATGGTCCAATCCAGGATCATTTTGAAACTTACTTACAACTCCCACTGCATTGCATATATCTAGCCTAATACATAATATGGCATACATGAGACTATCTACTGCCAAAGCATAAGAGTTTTTATTCATGATATATTTCTCTTCAAGAGTTTTTGGTTATTGTTCCTTAGAAAGATGGATTACATGTCTAAATGGAAAATATCCCCTCTTGGATTTATCCATGTTGAACTTGGTACATATTTTATCAATATATGATGATTGAGATAATGCAAAATCTTATTCTTTCGGTCTCTTAGAAGTTTGATTCAAAAAATATAGTTGGCTTCTCCCAAATCTTTCATATTGAAATGCTTGTGCATCCATTCTTTTACATTTGATAACACATTTTTATCATTTTCAATCAATAAAATGTCATCAACGTAAAGGACTAGGAAAACTACTTTTCACCTTGGATCCTTTTATAAACACAAGGTTCGTCTTGATTTTTTTCAAAACCAATTGAAGTAATGGCTTGATCAAACCTAATATTCCATGACATGGATCCTTGCTTATGTTCATAAATTGACTTTTACAACTTGCATACCATGTGCTCTTGGCCTTTAGCTATAAACCTTTCTAGTTGCCGCATATAGACGTCCTCTTGTAAACTGCCATTCAAAAAAATTATTTTTACATCCATTTGTCAAATCTCATAATCGAGTTTTGCTGCTACAGCTAAAAGAATCCACATAGAATTAAGCATGGATACCGGTGAAAAAGTTTCTTTGTATTCTATCCCTTCTTTTTAATTATAGCATTTCGCTACCAATCTAGCTTTGAAGGTTTCTACCTTCCCATCTAACCCTCTTTTTCTTTTGTAGATCCACTTGCACCCTATAGGTTTTACCATTTTGGGTGCTTCTACAAGAGACCAGACAGAGTTGGAATACATAGACTCCATTTCACGATCCATGGATTCCTACCACTTCTGTGCATCTACATCTTCCAGTGCCTCGTTATAATTAATAGGATCATCGTCACTATTAGTGATGACTTGGTAAGATTCGCCTAGCAATATATATCTCACTGGCTTGTGTCTTACTCTCTCATTACGACAAAGCTACACTAGTGGTGATTATGCAATTATAAGAGGATCATGTTATTGTTTTGTGGTGGAAGTTGTATCGGTGTATGTTCCATCTGTACTGGTTCTAGTTGTTCCACAGGTTCTACTTGTGCTTGTTCACTTTTGGGTACAGTTTTCCCTTTTTGAACATATATAGACAATAATGGAGCAACAGGGAAAAACTCTTGTGATTTAGCCTGTTCTTAAGCTAAGGCAAGCTCTTCAAAAATTATTTTACTCTTGGGTTTGAAACTGTTTATATAGTCTTTCTCTAAATAAGTTGTATGTGTACTCACAAAAACTTTCTTATATGAGGAACTATAAAAAAAATCATTCTCTTGTTCCCTTAGGATAACCAACAAACAGTCACACTTATGTACGACATTCCAACTTATTTGGCTCATTTCTTAAAGCATGTGCATGAGCACTACAAATTCGAATATGGCTTAAACTATAAGTGTAAAGCAGGTCGTGCCGTGCTGGCCCAGTCCATTTAAAAGCAGGTTCGTTCATGTTTGTGCCAGCCTATTATTTTTTGTGTCGTGTTCGTACCGGTCCATTTAGTTTTTTTACTGTGCCAAGCGTGCTATGGGCCCAAGCACTTATGTGCTCGTGCCATATTTGAGCCGGGCAAGTCAGACACGAGTCATGCCTATGCCCGCACCAATTATATTTTGAACATTTTTATAATATAAATTATTTAGCTGAATAAAAATTATTCAAAATAAATATTAGAAATAATTTAAATTAACAATTAAATAATATTTTTTAGTTTTTATTTTGTAGATAACACAATAAGGGCTCGTTTGGTATATTGTATTATATTAGATTGTATTATATTAGATTGTATTATATTAGATTGTATTGTATTGGATTATGTTATTAAAATTTAAAAATATTAACTTTATCTTTAACTTTTATTAAAGCTTTTAAATTTTAATTTTTAACTATTATTAAAGCTTTTAATTTTTAACTTTTAATTTTATTAAAGTTTTTAATTTTTAATATTTAAGTTTTTAATGTTTATTATTGGTGAGTTTTAAAAATATTAAAAACAAATTGATGACAGATGTGATTGAGATTATGAGTTTCATTTTATTTTTAAACTTGGCTAGCAAGAATTGCAGACAAAATAATGAAAATTATAAATATAATCGAAAATGACGATCTAAGAGAATCTCTGTTTCCAATCTAAAAATTTTATGTTTGGCTAAGGTAAAAAATAAAATATAAAAAAAACTCAGATTTGACAGTGGATATGCCCCAAGAAGAAAAAAATAAAAATAAAAATATGTGTAGATAGTAATACACCATATGATGTATTAAAAAATTTCAGGTTTATTATATAATCAAATACAAAACTATAACCAAATATATTATTAATCAAAACTAATATAATACATCTCTGTAATACAATCCAATACAAGCCACTAAACATGCCCTAAGTAACTAAAATATATATATATATTAATAGTTTTATTTTATATATTTTATTCCAAATCAATATTCGAATTTAAATATACATTTGAGTAATAACCAACTAATTGATCCTTCTAATTTTGAGCTCTAGATTTTAATAAAGTAATTTCACATAGTCTATTATTGTAAAACAAGTCTTTATACAATTGATTATATATGATAAATTATTTATTATTTTTTGGATTGTGCTAAGTTTGTATTTTACTTAAATAGTTAATATGTATGTCCGTATAGCTTGTCATGTGCTTGTGTCATGTCTAACCCATCACGTGCCTATCATCTATCGTGTCTGGCCCATTATAAACACATTTCATGCCAAACACAGTCCATTACATGCTTCATGTTGAATATGACATAGTTTATAACATGTCGTGCTCAATTTTAACTTGTCGTGCTCGTGCGAACCTCCCATTTTTACACCTCTAGTTTAAACTGGGCTCATGCCATTTCCATAATTCTATTATTGTCTTAGAAAGAAATTTAGAAAGAACTAAGTTTATAAGATAACGCATATCCCTAAAATGATATAGATAGAGATTAGTAACTGAGCATAGATCTAGCCATATCTTGAAGAGTTCTAGTTTTTTCTTTCTGCAACTCCATTTTGTTGGGGTGTTCCAAGGGCTAATAGTTGAGAAACTATCCTCTTTTGAGTCAAGTAAAACTTGAACTCTCTAGACAGGTATTCACCACCTCAGTCATACCGAAGTTCTTTGATATCCTAATTGCTTTTTCTGCCTCAGCTTTATACTCTCAAAATTTTGAGAAAGTTTTAGACTTTTGGCGCATTAGGTAAACATATCCATATCTTGAGTAATCGTCTATGAATGTTACAAAATACTCATACGCTCTTCTAGCTTGAACATTTATTGGTCCGCATACATAATATGCTTCAATTCCAGTGGTTTGGTTGCATGACATCCCTTGGCCTTAAAGGGCTTTTTGGTCAATTTTTTTTCTAAACAAGATTCACATATTGGTATAGGTTCGAAGACTAGAGATTTTAAAATCTCACTTTTAACCAAACTATGTATCCTTATAGGATTAATATGACCTAATCGTAAATGCCAAATGTAGTTTTCATTTGAAACTTTCATTTTCTTCGCAACATGTATATGCTCATCATCAATAGTTTCAAAATTATTAACATCATAGGACAGGACTTTAAAAATAAAGACCATTCCATAAGCTACCAAAATAATTGAAGTTGAACTTCTTATTAAAACTGAGAAATTAAACTGTACTGTTAAACCTTGTTCAAATAAATAACTAACAAAAATTAAATTCCTCTTAAAGTTTGGAACGAATAAACAGTCGTACAAAATCAAAGTCCTATTATTAAAAAATAAATAAACTTGTCATATTCCTTTAATAGAAATATATTCTTAGTTCCTAAGCCTTAAACTTCTTTGTCCTTTTTCCACCAAGCTAGTTTGTCTAAACTACTGCGAAGAGTAACATATATTATTAGTGGCTTTTGAATCAATGATCCATTTATCATTATGATTCTATACTAAACAAATGTCAATATAATTTAAATCACCCATACCTGACTTATTTGATACTTTAGGGTAATTCTGCTTTCAATAGGCTTTTTCTCCCTACTTAAAGCATTTTCCTTTAAACTTTTTTGTTTCAGCAGTCTTAATAACTGGTACCACTGCCTTTTTTTCTTTTTACATTTGTTCTTGTTACCGACATAAGGTTTCCCTTTGGTCTTAACAGAATCCTGAGTAAAACAAACACTGTCGAAATTTAAAAGAGACTCTTCAGCAATCTGAAGCTCATGCATTAGCTTTACATGAGTCAAATTCAGCTTATTCATGTTGTAGTTCATTTTAAACTGACTGAAGCACTCATGCAAAGAATTTAGGATCAAATCAATTTGGAACCTTTGGTCTAGCTTGATCCTCATAACCTCGACTTAACTGAGGTTTGCCATCATTTCCTCTAGTCATCCGTGTGCTCATTAGAGCCCCAAAGCAGATTGCCTTAAAGCACAATTTGATTCAGCAAATATCCCATCAAGAGCCTGAAGTATTGCTGCCTCACTTTTGAAATTTCTAATATGAGGCATCAAGTGTTTAGCAAGACTGGCCTGGATATAGCATCGAACTGCATTATCCACCTCTTGCTAGTTGGAATAATCCTTCTTTATTTTAGCCTCGACATCTATTGCGTATACGGCAAGTTTAGGAGGGATAATGACATATTTGATTATTTCATATTCCAGCACAATAAACATATTAGTTTTTTAGTCGCTATAATTATTTCCATCCATATATTTTTGGCTCAAAATAACGGCTAGAAGGTTAAAAGTTGCCATTTTTCTGAAATTTTTTTTTGCACACATATTAAAAGAAAGTAAACTCAATAACATACTTTTAATTAATTCAAAAATAAAAATTATGCTTATTGAAAAAATAATAATTTAGCTTCCATTATAAACGCTTACGTTGGACAAGACATTTGCAGTAAACTAAATTTGATCATGAAATAAAAAAAAATGTCTTATTAGGTTAGTTTCTAGGAAAGATTGGGGTGTACAAACTGACGTACTTAAGTCCTAACCTCCTTTGGCAGAACCTTCACAGAAAACACTTTTAAATTCTATTCAAATTGATTATGTCTAATTAGACTATCAACCATTGTTTTTAAATAACTTTGGGCCTTTCATAAAATTAACATAGCCTTGTTGGAAGGGTAATAATGGGATCAAGTTTGAATGTTAAAACCATTGTTTAGTTTTCAACATTATCTTTAATATCCAAGAATTGTCGATGTTGGGCTGAACAACTTTATTAAAATTTTACAAATTGTTAAAGTCCAATCCAATAAAATCCGACCATGTTTATCCATTGGGGCATCACATAATCATTTTATTATTAGACCCACAATGGAGCCCTTAGATTTTTAAAAAATATATTTTAATAAATTCCTTCATCCATTCAATAATTTTAAAAACCATATTGAGATTTTTTTTTTCCAAATTATTATTTGAAAAATATATAATAATTATTAATCTAGATACAAAATCATGATAACTATTATGCCCATCCAATTGATGTAAATTAATATGGCACAACCTAGTTTATATGACATGTCATCACATAAAAATATTAATAGCATATAATTAAACCATTCTAAAAAATAAATAAATAATCAACCTTAATCCGTGATACCTAGATGAAAATATAAAATTAGATTACAAGCCAAAAAAAATAAAAATAAAAATGGCACAATCCATCATACTGGTAATTTGTTTCTCTTTTATGGTCCTGCAAGTTCATGGACTGTGGGCCAAGTTAAAACTGGCTATCTAGAGTTTAAGCCCAAAAGACCAAAACAGAATTAGTCAAACATTGACTTACACTGCCAAAAATGTCACCAACCTCAGTAGAGACATATGATCGCGTGAAATTATACAGCCATGTCAAGCACATAGAGAAAGCTAATGCCAAAATTTCAGAACGATCCAACTGTTCACGCGCCTTCATGCTCTCCAAGAAGACAGAATAGTGATTTTCACTCAGAATTTTCTCATGGGGTGCGTAGGCGCGTCCGGAGGTTTCTGGCGACCTACTACCATCCGATTTTTTTATCGCTATTTCTACTTTATGTTCATGGTTGTCTCTGACCAAAACTCTTTCTAGTTTGCCGTCAGTTGTCAAAAAAAAATGAAGGGCGCCCTGTATTACAAGTTTATATTTTTACAAATTTACATAATATATAAAAAAAATTAAAAAACGTAAATAAAATAAAAAATCAAGAATGAAACTTGATATTTGATCAGCTTCCCTTTTACAAACTAAAAAAAAAATACAACAAAACATCTAACCATGGATTAATGCTACAATCATTCATCAACAAAATTATTAATTATGAATAAAATTATAATAATATTTCTAACATACATGATCTAACATATATAGATCCTAAGTGCCATATATCTAAAAATACATCAAAACATGCTTCATAATCTAGATTTAATATATAATCTTATGGGAAGCTCTGTTACCAATTGTAGAAAAAATATATATTGCAGAAATGTAAAATCAAACCCACTAGACTAATATGTAACTGAATCATATTATGAAAGATGAAACAAAATATCTCGCACGTAGAAAATAATTTGACTTTCTGGATTTGATGCAAGGTATAACGAATCTACTAGATCTATGATCTGTAGGATTTACAAACTGTCACCTGATCTACTACAGGATTTACAACCTTCCACCATATTTGCTACTGGGATCTACCACTGGATCTACTAGATCTTCCAAGATTATTCTTAGATAGTACAACAGAGTGTGGACTCTATTGCATCTCAGGAAAAAACTAAAATATTAGAGAATGAATATTTTCTCTAATATTTTCACTCTCTGATTTTCTACGTATTCTCATTGAATTCAAGTTCAATATTTTTGTTTTATGGGTCTTTCTAATATTTGTACATGCAAATAATAGAAACTCAAACCAACTAATATTCTCATTTTTTTAAAATTAAAATAAAATTTTAACATATATAACTACTGTTATCCTGATTTTATCTTATCAATAATTTAATTATATAAAACAAATTATCTTATAATCAAATTTAATTTAAATTCAAATTCAAATACATAGAGAATTAGCATAATAGATAATATCTCAAGTGGAACAAAGAGGATAATTCCAACAAACCTAAGATTCATCAATATCATCATTGAACTTATATGCTTGATAGATGCTTCTATAGATTGATACATCCTTATATACTATTTACATTTCTTACCAAATGGCCTTCTTTTTTTCTCTTCATTGTAAGCTTAGAAAAAAAATCCTCACTATTATTTCATCATTAAACCGTATAACTGGATCTAGTATAGCCGAACTACCATTTTATAAGTCTAATTTCAACACCTAAATAGTCATATTACCATCTCCAAAAAAAGAAAAAAGAAAAGTAACAACAAAATAATAATTCAAAAAAATATTGCTTTTCTTTCCTAAATCTTCTCCAAACATTTATCAATTGAAGTTTAGGCCAAGAATGGTTGATGCATATTTTACTGTTTTCACCCTTTATTCAATTTATAGGAGATGTAGTGAGAATCTAAAAGTTCCTCTAGCCATGACTGACCAATGGAGTTGATGAGGAAAGTAAGTCATGAGCCTGACAATTTAGAGGCTTTCTTGTAAACAGAGAAAAAAAGAAGAAAATGAGTCACAAAAAAACTATGACAAATAAACAAAAACCATGTAGAGAGTGATAAAAATGGACATACACTTACTATGCATTATTTAGCTTCAAAGTTGAAACTGATTTATGGAGCTCTTGTTGTGGGTGTGAAGAACCTCCACAAACAATTTGTGCCAAAAATACCAACCTTTTACAATGACATAGCCCAATGATGTGTCAAGAAATATTGGCAACCATAACACTCCTGAATTTTTACAAATAATAGTCAGAGACTACATTCATGGTACAACTCAATCTAGACATTTGGTATCTACTTGCCTTAAATTTAGCATCCTAGCATTTGTTCCAATATCTTTTGTGCCATTTCATTTATAAAGACATCTCCTTAGCAAATCCATCTCTCCTCTTGGGCAAATGAATATATGCACTTCAAGAAACAACTAAGAACATGGAATTTACTTTCATTGAAACATCGTGGCAAGGTTGTATCAAGTTTGACATGGTGGGAAGCATAACCAACCGGCTTAACAGGTAATACTTGGGTAGACTGGTATAATAACATCGAAAATATAAGGTTATTAAAATTTTAACACGACTAGTGACAGGACACGCCCCGGAAATCCCTCCAGATTCTCCGGAGAGGTCCCGCCTAAGGAAGATCCCACCAGAACCCTTCAGGGCAGCCGACAGAATCCTCCTCCGAAAGGGGTTTAATAAACAATAAATCAATAAATAGGACGAAAAGTAGATAAGATATAAATTATAAAATAAAATATGCCATGCAACAATAAGAATTTCATACTCAACCAATAATGTGGGTTTGAAGCAAGTGGGAAAGTCAGCGCCACTAAGTGAGGTAAACAGAAATATAAATGATACAAATCCAACGATAAACGGAAATAAAGGAAAAGAGTCTAATACATAAAAAGAAACGGTAGCGGAAGTCAAGTACAGATGCGATACCGGTGGTAGCTCACGAGGACCTGCAGCTAGGACCTAGGGAACAAAGTTAAAACACAAAACGTGAGATATAAAATCTCTGTGAGTGCTCCTAGGTATCTACAAAATATAAGTTCAGTAGTTAAAATTATTTTCACTCAAACCTCACGTCACTCAGTTGAAAGGTTCCCCGTTTTGAAAATCATTTCGCAAAACCCTTAGTTTATCCCAAAATCATTAACTCATTATAACCGGTTTAAGGGGCGAAAACGTCATCTAAAACGATTATTGAAATCACGAATCAATCATTAAAACCTCAAATATAATCTCAACAATAAATATTTAAATTTATTTGAAAACATGTTTGTATAAAATGGCAGGTAGAAACATTTGCTAAATCCAAACCGATATAAACCAAATATCATGGGCTCCAACCCATAAATTCAAAATCGTATGAATCCAAAACCATATCCAAATCCATAAATCAAATCATATCAATCCAAATCATATAAATCAAATTCATATAAATCCAAATCGTATAAATCCAAATTCATAAATCCAAGTCTTATAAATCAAATCATATAAATCAATCATATAAATCCAACTCATATAATCCAAATCCATAAATCCAAACCATATAAATCAATCCAGTACCACATCAAAGTATCGTTGCCGTGTGACCCTCAGCGTCCTGACGGCGTCACAGGCGGGGAGAGGGGGGTAAACTCATCACAACGAACCGGCGTCCCAAATCCGTCATGGCAGGATCCTCATCATCTCTCTCCCAACACGTGTCCGCAGCAGAGGATGGCATAATAATAATATAGCGCGCAATAATCCGTGCATCTCAGTCATCATACAATACCGTGTGGTACTCCTCAAAATCATGAAACATTTCAAAATCATTTCCGAGATCATCGATCGTCGGATTTTATAAAATTTCTCAAATTCCTTTACCTTTAAAAGTATCACAGTAAATTCAACGATTTTCCAAAAACTTCTATTTAGAAAATTTTTCAAAACAATCAAACTTTTAGTTATTAGAAAAGTTGCCCCAAAACTTTATTAAATTTGACAAAAGCTCAAATCACATTAAATTCACCAAATTTTCCACAAGTTGTAAAATATCCTAAAACTTCAAAACACAAATTTCTATTGATTCCAAATAAATAGGAAATTCATCAAATCATAACATCAAACTCATGCAAATATTTAAATCATCAAAAACATATTTAATAATTATAATTTAATGCATAAGGAAAATTCAATTCAAACAAATTTATAGAATTCAAATCAAATCTAGCATATATTCCCAAATGATTTAGAAAATAAATGCACTCACTGGTCTAACGTGTGCTCCTGCTGGATCTCCGATCCAGCCCTCGAACGTGCACGAACACCTAAAATAAATTACCAAAACACTCTTTAAATTACCGAAACTAACCAACGGCTCAGAGGAGTCCTCTAAGTCTCCAATTACAAGATTAAAACACTAATTACAAGATTGCCCAGCAATTTCAATAATTACGAAAATACCCCAATATTTTCAAAAATTACGAAAATGTCCCAAATCGGTAAAAATTTTCAAAATACACGGATTTTCCCGTTTCAAATCCGATTTCAGCAAACTTTATACCAAAACGAAATTGAAGATGCAAGGAACAAGAATCTACCTTCAATTTCAGGATTCGTCTTAGCCAATAGTCGGAATTGGTCCCGGAAGATCGAACCTCGGCCGGGATTGGGCGTTTTAGAATCCGACCAAAATTAGATCAAATTGAAGGTACAGCAAGCTTGCCCACGACCCTAGGAACGCGTTTGAACGGGTGGTGAGCACTCACTCACCGGAAAAGGACGAGATCGGCGGCGGCGCGTGGAGGAAGACGGCGGCGGCTGTGGGCAGTGCGTGGGGCACGTGGGATGGTCACCGGAGTTTGGCCAGCTGCAGATTTGGTCTCCGGCGCGGTCTGAGGCCAGTGGTGGTGGCTGTGTCGTGCCACTCGCCGGAGATCGGAGTAGATCGAGGTGGAAAGGTGGCTGTCGCGGTGGTTTTTCAGAAACTTCGCGGCCGTTTTCCATCGTGCTCCGGCGGTTTCCTGGGTCAATCTTGGTACCAAAATGTAGATCGTCGCACCAGCTTTCCAACGGTACCAAGCACGCTCCTTAACTCCACCGGAACAATGAGATCCAGCCGGCCAAAGGTGGTGTCGCGCCTGTGTACGGTTTGCGCGGTCTCTCGGTTTTGCTACGATTTTCGGCGATCTGGGACTTTTCACGGTGAACCATCGGTAAGGGGAGGAAGAGGAGGTCGCCGGCTTCGATCTAAGGGTGGTTGTCAGCCAACTCCGGCCACGGTGTGGCGACTGCCGGCGTGGGAAGGTGGCTCGGCGAAGAGGGAGGGGAGGCGTCGGGGGGGGGATGTGCGTGCATGGAAATTTCCAGAATTTTAAAGATGCAAACAGGGGCAAAATGGTCATTTCTCACCCATAAATATCAGTCTTTGCCAAATTATCAAAAAGCCCCTCACAGTAAAACGACCATAACTTCCTGGTCTTAATTCCGAATCAAACGTACTACTAGTCTACGGACTCGTATCGACAAGCTCTACGCAACGGTACCAAAGTCAAAACTGAAATATAACCACACAAAAAGTCAACCCTGGGGCCCATTTAAGGTCAAACTGGTCAAACTTGAAATTTTTACTATTTTCCTCAAAACGGGATGTTACAACTAGGCCTTCTTTATGTCTAATGAATGCATTCACAGTAAAGAGCACATGATTTTCTATCAAGACAGCTTTGATAAAATCTTACATGTTCAATTAAGTAATCCTAAATGAACTGTTACTGATAGGCATAAAAAGTTAATGTTTTTATGCCATATTTTATATTGGATTTTAGTTAGTTTAGAGTTAATTGTTAATAAAAAGTACTGAATTATTGTATATTTCTATTTTTAGAGAAAGAAGAGAAAATGCTGGAATTTATTGTATTTCTGCACAATCTTTATTGAGAAAATCATATTTGAAGCTATATTTGAAAGTTTTGTGTGATTACAGTTGCAAATGATTCTTGATTCATTAAGATTCAATTCTGTAAAGTTTCATTTTTTGAATTGAATCAGCCAATCAGTACCAGTTTGATTTACAAGATCAACATTGTCAATAGTTGCGGCAGACTTACACGATCTTGGGGAAATTGGAATTTTAATGCCTTTTAGATGTCCATTTTATGTGATCAATATATTCATGAAAATCTAAGACATATACCTAGCTTTTCTAACTGGAATAAGTGAA
This sequence comes from Ochetophila trinervis, assembly GCA_003254975.1. NCBI lineage: Eukaryota > Viridiplantae > Streptophyta > Magnoliopsida > Rosales > Rhamnaceae > Ochetophila > Ochetophila trinervis. Next base: position 83,920 of record QANX01005581.1, read on the forward strand.
TTCAGAGTTCATTTGTTCATCCAAAGTGTACTTGGAATATGCCAGACGTACATTGAAGATATAAAAGGAAAGTGTCTTTGCCTACTAGGATGACACCTATACATGGACTACCACATCATCACTCTCCAGCCAGTGTACAATTATTGTCACATCATATGCCACATGAGAGGTCAGATTATTCTAATTATATTAATTGGAATAATAATTAGAGAATGAATTCTAATTAGAGAGAAATTGGATTCCTAAAAGGATTTGGATTGTTTCACTATCTAAGTCTGAATATGAGGCACCAATGACCTAATTAAACCTTAGATGGCTGGCCATATGGAGGAATTATGGGAGATTTAATTGTGATAATATATTATCTCCTATTAGATTATAATAATATCTAGGGTTATAGAATAACTCTAGGGTTTTTTTTTTTTTTAGTTTAACTAGTAGAACATTTCCTATAAATACCATGCACCTTGAAGCATTATTGAGACTCACCATTAATTCACTCACCATTCAGCCACACACCATTTGGCTACACAACCATTCCACCGTTCATCATTCACCATTCTCACGGCAAGGAGGTCTAGAGTTCTAGGTTTTTATTTGAGTTTTTGAGAGTTTCTACATAGAAGATTTCGGCTACACTATTTTTTGATCAGGGAGGATTTTCAGCCAGCACTTGTGGAGGATCTCAACCTTGTTCTTGAAGCATATTGCGGAGAAGTAGGAGAAGAAATATTGGAGACCAAATTCGGCAGCCATCAACCATTGAATTTGTTTCTTTATTCTCAATTCTTTTTGTTATTTGATTTAAGTTTTCTTCAGAATATTTGATGGCTATTTTTAAGAATATGTGTAACTAATTTTCTATAAGGATTATAATGTAACCCTATTATGACTATTTAGTTTTTAATGCATATTTGAGTTTGATTCATATTCATGATTAATATTTCATTATAGTTCTTAATGCTTCTATGAAAATGTGGATAGATCTAGTATTATATTGGCATAGGAATAAGGGATATAATATGGATGGGCAATGAAATACATGGTTTAGGAATATTGCATGCGTTAGTGACAACTTTGACAAAAACTTATTGGGTTTGCATGTCTTAGGGCTTAAATTTTGGTATTTAGATTAAGAATAATTAAATACCTTGTGCTTGCTAGATTAGAATGCATTAAGGAATCAACTTCTAGTGAAATACATGGTTTAGGAATATTGCATGTGTTAGTGACAACTTTGACAAGAACTTATTGGGTTTGCATGTCTTAGGGCTTAAATTTCGGTATTTAGATTAAGAATAATTAAATACCTTGTGCTTGCTAGATTAGAATGCATTGAGGAATCAACTTCTAGTCACTTTTGGACAAAAGAGGGTTAACCTTATGAATCTATCATGCATTATGGCTAAATATGAGTAATTGTGGTGAAGTCATAATTCTTGTTTCATCAAATCCTTGAACTTTCTCTTGCTACCGTGACTTGTTTTTACACTTGCTTTCATTTTAATTATTGCTTTGCTACTCAACAACAAACAAACTTCTTTTACTTTTATTAATTTGATAAACAATTGATTTACTTTCAAAATTAGAGACGTTATTCCCTGTGGGATCGATATCTGTTTTCTCATATAAATCACTTTATTACTTGTTGATTCGTGCATTGCAAGTTATTAATTTTCACCACAACAGTTACCATAAATAGTTTGTACATCTATTTGATTGTGTATATATTATATTTCCATAGATAGAAAGAATATACAACTTATATTTGGTGATAAATTCATCTATATATTGAATGAGAAATACAACAAAAGGCATTAAGCCATTCAAAGCAAATCTTTGTCATGGTATCAAAGCTTGGTGAAAATACCTCAACATAATATTATTTTTTGTTTTCCGGCGACCTATTTCCAGCCACAGTTCAGATCACCGTTACCATCATCAGACTCCATATGAAATGATCTTTTCGATTGTCAAGGTCAACTATTCATCCGTCATCCATCAAGGTCCGCTGTTTATCTGTTGTTCATCTTCAGTTTCGATTTCTTCCTTGTCAGCCTAGGTCCCTCCAGTTGCCATAGTCTCTATTCATCGTTAGATTTGTTCTAGTTGACCTTGTCAGACTAGTTTCTTCTTGTCTCATGATCTATCTCCAAGGTTAGATCATTTTGGTGTTATTTGATTACTAGACTCTTTCTGGATAATTTTGAAATAAGATATTTTGGATATTTTTTTGTACTGGATTTTTTTGGATATTTTGGGTAGCTCTATATTTGTAGATTGCTATTTTTTGAGATGGCTAGTAGTAATCCTGAATTTTGTGTTAAATTTACTGGAAAGAATTATACAACATGGGAATTTCAATTCCAATTGTTTGGTATTAGAAATGAGTTATGGGGACATATTGATGGCACAACTCCTAAACCCATTGATGCTACATAATTGTCTAAATGGAAAGTAAAAGATGCTAGAGTGATGTCTTGGATTATTGGATCATATGATTCTCAAATTGTTCTTAACTTGTACCCGTATAAAACTGCTAAAACTATGTAGGAATATCTTCAAAAGGTTTATAATCAAATAAATTATGCTAGAAGATTTCAATTGAAGTGTGAGATTGCAAGTTATACTCAGGGTAGCTTGTCTATTCAAGAGTATTTTTCTAGTTTTCAAAATATTTGGGCTGAATTTTTTGATAATTTTTGTGCTATTGTTTCTAAAAATTCTCTCTTTGAGGTTTTGGCTATTCATGAGGTTAGCAAGCGTGATCAGTTTTTAATGAAACTTCGGCCAAATTCTGAAAATGTTCATTCTAATTTGATGAGTCATAATCCTTCTCCCACCTTGGATGAATATTTTGGTGAATTGTTTCACGAAGAACAATGCCTTCTTACCCAACCATTCTTGAACAAGAAAAGGTAACTGCCATGCCTGTGGCTTTTGTGGTTCAAGGAAAAGGCAAAGGTAGAGATATGAGTACGGTTCAATGTGTTAGTTGCAAGAATTATGGTCATATTGCTATACATTGTACTAAGAAATTATGCGACTACTGCAAAAAGTCAGGATATATCATCAAAGAGTGCTCAATTCGGCCTTAAAATCGCCGAATCACTACCTTTCAAGCTACTCTTGGATTTTCATCTTATGGTCATATTACAACTGCAAGTTCAACAACCAATCAAAATGCCCGCATCAACAGTTCTTACTCTTGAAATGGTGCAACAAATGATTATTTCAGCCTTTTCAGCTTTAAGAATTCAAGGTAACAAAAATTTCTCATCTCAACATTTGCTTATTGATTATGCAGCCACAAATCATATGACCAGTTCAGTTGCTTTGTTGAAAAATGTTCGTCCATATCACAGTTTTGAACATATTCAAGTTGCTAATGGACATATTATGCCTATTTCTATTGTTGGAGATATAACTTCGATTTTCAGCAATGCTTCTATATCACTTGGACTCTCTAATAATCTTTTTTTAGTTAAACAATTAGTTGAAAATAACTGTGAGGTACATTTTTCTCATGATGGTTGTTCTGTGTAGGATCAGGTGTCGGGTACAGTAATCGCGAAGGGGCCTAAAGTGGGACGACTATTTCCTTTACATATTTCAATTCCTAATCATGTTGCTTTATCTTGTTCTACTATTATCAGTAACAATGAAGTATGGCATAAACGTTTAGGACATCCTAATTATGTTATTTTGTCTCATTTGTTCAACTATGGTTTATTGGATAATTTTAATAAAAATTGTTCTTCTCATCTATCTTTTGATTGTTCTACTTGTAAATTGGGCAAAAGTAAAATTCTTCCTTTTCCTATTACTAGTAGTAGTGCCACAAAGTACTTTGATATTGTTCATAGTGATGTTTGGGGGATTGCACCAGTTATTTCTCATGCACACTATAAATACTTTGTGACATTCATTGATGACTATAGTCGATTTACTTGAATTTATTTTCTTCGTTCTAAATCTGATGTGTTTTTAGCTTTTATGACATTTCTCGCATATGTCGAAACTCAGTTTTCTACTGTTGTTAAGGTTCTTCGATCTGATTTCGGTGGAGAATACATGTCTAATGCATTCCATGATTTTATGAATAAAAAAGGTATTCTCTCACAGTGTTTTTCCCCATATACACCTCAACCAAATGGCTTGGCAGAATGCCAAAGTCACCATCTTTTAGATGTGGCTCATACTCTGTTACTTGAATTTTCATTTCCATCCATGTTTTAGGTTGAAGCTTTATCTACAGCAGTTTATCTTATTAATCAATTCCCTTCATAGACTTTAAATTTTGACTCTCTTTATTTTATCTTGATCAATATCCTCATTATCAATATTTGCATACTTTTGGCTGTGTTTGTTATGTTCATCTGCTTTCTTCTGAATGTCATAAACTTTCTACTCAATCTGTTAAATGTGCATTTATGGGGTACAACACTAATCACAAAGGTTTTGCTTGCTATGATCCTGAATCGAAGATAATTCACTTCTCTTGGAATGTTATTTTCTTTGGAAAATTAATATTTCTTTCAAACTCATGTTCACTCATTCCATAAAGTTACTATTCTCCCTAATTTTGATGATATTTCTAGTCTTGAATGTTTCAAGCTTGGATTTGTGTATAGGCGATGTCCTTCCCCACTGTCATTTCCTACTCCAACCACCCCAATTGATTATGCTCAACCTGTCCTAAGAAGGTCTACCCGAGTTTCTCATCCTCCTCAATGGTCTGACTTTTATCAGACATCATTTATGGCTACTTTATCCTCCATTTCCATTCCATCTAATTATTCACAAGCATCAAAACAAAAGTGTTGGCAAATAGCAATGCAAGAGGAACTTCGAGCCCTTGAGGAGACTCATACTTGGAACATTGTTCCATGTCCACACATGATGTCAATCTCATTGGGTGTCAATAGGTTTACTCAGTTAAACTTCAATCTGATGGGTCATTGGATCGCTATAAAACTCGATTAGTTGATTTGGGTAATAAACAAGAGTATGGCATCAACTATGATGAGACATTTGCTCATGTGACCAAAATGACTACAGTTCATACAGTTCTTTCTATTGCTGCCTCACATGGTTGGCCACTTCAATAATTTGATGTCAAAAATATTTTTCTCCATGGTGATCTCAAAGAGGATATTTACATGATACTTCCTCCTAGTTTGTTTTCCTTTTCTACTTTAGAAGTTTGTAAGTTGAATCGTTCGTTGTATGGATTAAAACAAGCTCCTCGAGCCTGATTTGAAAAGTTTCATTTTATCTTGTTTCAATTTGAACTTATGCAAAGCTAGTATGATTCTTCATTATTTATTCGTAAGACTACCACTGGAATTGTTATTCTTTTAGTATATGTGGATGATATTATCATTACTGGAACGGGATTCTATTTTGATAGCTCAGCTTCAGTTTGAACAATTCTGTGAACAATGATGTCATTTCTCTTCCACATGTGTCCATGACTTTACATATAACTGATATGTTCATTAAGTCCCACACTCAACAGCGTCATCAATTTCTTGTGGGTAAATTGATGCTTCTAGATAAACAAGCATCAATTTGAAAGGGATGTTACCGTAAATAGTTTGTACAGCTATTTGATTGTGTATATATTATATTTCCATAGATAGAATGTTACCATAAATAGTTTGTACAGCTATTTGATTGTGTATATATTATATTTTCATAGATAGAATATATAGCTTTTATTAGAGATAAATTAGGCTATAAATCAGTCCAAGATTATATAAATTCATCTATATATTGAATGAGAAACACAATAAAAGGCATTAAGCCATTCAAAGCAAATCTTTGTCAAAAACGTGAGCCATTCAAAGCAAATCTTTGTCAAAAACGTGATCACATTTGAGCATGCAGTGCAAACTTTTTTGAAATTCACATCCAGGACCCAACAAGGTTTATTGTCTAGCAATGTAATAATAGAAAGAAACTAAATTTAAGGGAATATTCTGTCTAAACCCTGAATGTTTGTACTAATTATACTTTAGTCCCTCAAGTGTTAAAAATTTCAACTAGCACCTTTACAAAAGGTGAGTGATATACATAGGGATGTGAACGAAACAAAAAGAGAAAAGAATGATAATGTTTTTGAAATCAGGAGGTTAATTGTTAATATTTTTTATACCTGAAGGATCAATTTTTTTTAACCTAAACCTCAAGGGAGATAAATGGTACTAACCCATTTAAGAAACAACACTTCATCACAATCTTAATCTGCAAATACTCATCAACTAAGATGTTGGTAAGAGAGTAGCTTGATACATTAAAGCTAAATTCTATAGCCATTACTAGATAGTATGCAATTCAGCAGTTTAAGGGATCACTTTTTAAGATGTGGGAAGCACATAAAGAGATTAGCCTTAGGGTGTTTTGCTTCAGCAAGCTCCCGACATTTCACTTCTGATGTGGTACACATGAATGTCTGCATGCACACCTTGCACTGCATTCAGTAACCCATGCCCACCAGATGCATTGTTGAAGGAACCAGTGACGATGCCGAACATAGTTAAAACAACAAGAAACCAAGTCTAAATCACTACCTTAGTGATTGGGATCAATGGATCAATCAAAGGTTATGCATTAATACTATACTACAAGTATAAAAAAAAAGTGAAGCAAGCAAGATAAAGCAACTATAGCTTCCAACAGCGCTTCTAAAAGCAACCAATGAGTTTTACCAAAAAAAGCAACCAATGCAACACCAACAACAGACCACAAATGATAATAACATTAAAAGCTATACATTCAAAATAGAAAACATCTCTTCATTCCAATTCACGTGTTGATGTAATCATGTTTTCATAGTTGAGTACCGCAAGTGGAGAAAATGCTTACCAGAGGCCTTGCTCTTTCAATACAGTGTCTCATAAAATACCAAGGAACCACTACTAGTCAAAAGCACAGACAAATGGAGTAATCTAGATATTAAGGTTTCAAATATGGAAAATTTTAACAAAATCTATGTACTTAATTATGTGTAAGGTTTATACAAACATAACACCAAGTTTGTTTGAAATTTCCGATTGTGAGGAGCTGCAACCAAAGCAGTGACATTAAAATCAACAGGTCATGCATGAGATGGACTTAACATGGTTTTCAAAACTTACCAAGTAACACAGACAAGTTTAGAACAAGGCAGTAGAAGAAATCATGGAGCAAAGTTTTATACCCTCTAGCTCTAATGAAATTGGTAACAAAATCATATACAAGTAGCATATTAGAAAGACTGGGAAAAGAATTAAGCGTTATCAGACAACATAAGCTATCCTCATATAAACTATATGAAGCAACAGAAGAACACGTACACAAAATAACTGCTCATTGAAAACGAACAAAATACATGTGCCACATAATAAAATATAATCCAATGTTTAGTCCCCTAATCAGTAAATTTAATTTGAGACAACAAATTAGAGATTGGCAGATCAGACTGCAGAAGAATGAGGATGAAGTTACGAGAAGCATACATATCATATTAAATCTAAAAACCAAAACTTTCCAGCCAGCGAAACAATAAAAATATAAAAAATAAATAATAATATAGTAGTAATAATAGTAATAATAATAATCCGAAAAAGTCAAATTTATATTAAAAATAAAGAAAAAGAATAACATAAATTTATATAATAATAATTATAGTGATAGTATTAGTAATAGGAATAATAATAGTAATAATAATAATATGAGAAAGTCAAATTTATATTAAAAAATAATATAAATTTATAATAATAATAATAATTATAAGGTTTTTTTGGCATTGTTGCCTACTCAATTTTGTGCGGATTTGTAAATTATTTTTATATTTTATATTTACTTAGAGCTGGTACTTTAAGTGATGGAACAATAATACCACTCGAAAACAATTTGCTACTTAATCTATTAATGTAAACATGATTAATACAATTATAAATGGATCACTATTAGGCTAACTTGATTAACTCAAGATTGACATGAATAAGTTAAATTGATAAATAAATTTTAAAATAAAAATAAATAAATATATTTTTTTAATATAAATATAATAAAATAATGTAAATCATAATAATAATATTTATTTAAATAGGTTAAACAGTCAACATATTTATCACGGATAATAAATTAATAAATATTAGAGTTGAACAATTTTAACACGATTTATAAATGGGTCAACACGAACACAACATGCCAACACAAATTGCCAGTCTAAGCCCGATGAACTTAACAAATAGGGATATTATCACCAAAAGTCCCTGAACTATATCGGGTTTTACGATTTAGTCCTATAACTTTTTTTTTTTTCTCAGTTTACTCTTCGAAGTGAAGAAAGCGTGTCACCGTTAGTCCTTTCTCATGATTCCGTCGAAATACACTGTTAATTTGCACGTGCAAGTCACGTGAAACCACTTTTGAAGGCTGATTAAGTAATTTTCTATCCATTTTAATAGATGTTGTTGACTTCCTTCAATTGGTACCACCAAAATCTTAGCTGGATGCAGCAAAACAACCCCAAAAAGAGAAACTTTAAAAAAAAAATATTCATAAATATTCATAAACTCTAAAATTAATAAATTTCAATTTTAAATATTATTATGATATTCCTGATAGAAATACTCCTGTTTTTTTCGTAAATATTCATTATTTAATTTGCCAATGGTATTATTTTTGGTTTCTCTTATACCACCAATCAATACATCCTTAAAATATATGATAGTGATATTCCAGATTCATAATCTTATTAATTTCTATCAGGAATATCATAATAATATTTCTATTAAAATATTTCTATCAGGAATATTTCTCTTAAAATATTTCTATCAGGAATATCATAATAATATCTAAAATTGGAATTTATTAATTTTAGAGTTTTAGAGTTTATGAATTTTTTTTTTAGAGTTTCTCTTTTTGGGGTTGTTTTGCTGCATCCAGCTAAGATTCTGGTGGTACCAATTGAAAGAAGTCAACAACATCTATTAAAATGGGTAGAAAATTACTTAATCAACCCTCAAAAGTGGTTTCACGTGACTTGCACGTGCAAGTTAACGGTGTATTTCGACGGAATCATGAGAAAGGACCAACGGTGACACGCTTTCTTCACTTCGAGGAGTAAACTGAGAAAAAAAAAATTATAGGACTAAATCGTATAACCCGATATAGTTCAGGAATTTTTGGTGATAATATCCCTAACAAATATTAGAATTATCAGTTTAAGCCCTTAATATTGTTATGTTAAATATAATGTATAATGCACACTATCCATATTTTTTTATAATTTAAAATGTAGAACAAATATTTTATTATATTTTCTTTCTAATTAAAAAAATACGATGAAATATTCATTTTACTTTTTTAATTAAAAAAATTACGAAATTCAATTGAAAAAAAAAAAAAAATTCCTGTATTAAAGACTTAGAGCGGTGTTGCTAAAAAATATTAAGTTTGTGATGCATAAATACAAAATATGAAATATATAGTTTGCAAATCCACAACAAATCCAAAAGCAGAGTGCCAAAAATCCGAATAAAAATAGAAAAATAAAAGTTTGGTTTCTTCAAAGAGCAAGGTGCCAAAAACCCGAATAATAATAGAAAAATAAAAAGTTGGGTTTCTGCTATCGCTCTTTTGGGTGTCAAAAAATTAAGAAGAAAAACAAAATAATCATGTTTTTGGGTGATAATGAGAAACCCACAAAACTCATTAAACTAAACTGACAGATCAAATAGCAAAACCAAATTATAAACGCCTAACACATAAAACCAGTCAAATTCACAACTACCAAGAATACTACCTGGCTCCCTACACAAATCAGATAAATCAGCAAGTTCAGAATCCATAAAATCCTAATACAAATAAAATATTCTCAAAACCTTAAATTCAAACATTAAAAGGGGATTTAAATCAGAGGGAAAACATGGGGAAAGAATAAAAATACCCTTAACAGCTCTAGCCTTCTCCATGTGCTTCTCCCGAGCCATCTTGGTTTTCTGACCATTGCCTCCTCCCATGGCTGATTGATAAGAAGTTAAGGAAAGCAAGCAGCAAAAGCTTCTCTTTTTCGGATGAAAAGAAAAGCATTAATACAAATTCTGTTTTTTACAATTTTTTTTCTCGCCTTTTCCAGGATTCAAGCCATCCTAATTCATGGCCCCTAAGCCTCGACTCTGATATTGGTTTTTCATTATTCCAATCGTAGAAAAGAAAAACATGCTTCTTTTTTACCTCACAAGAATTCTTCATATGCTAAAGGAAAAACAAAAATTACACTTCCAAGTAAAAGGAAAAGAATTCACCAAAAAAAGAAAAAAAGTTAGAAAAGAAAAGCTATGAGAATTATATAAAACATGACAAACAAACCCCACAAAAATTTACAAATTCTTTGGTTATTTTTTTTTTTAATTTTACATTTTTTGTTTCTTGTCTTTTCCAGGATTCAAGCCTAGAGGCCTTATGTCTTTGCCTCTCTTCTACGCTATCAGCTTAATCTGACAAACATGCTTCACTCCTTTCCTTCTTCTCAGCTTTAATCCAAGCAGCCTAACAAAACCAGCAAACTCATTATGCAAGAAAAGAACAAAACATAATAAGAGTCCCTTTTTTGCAATAATACCAAATTAATAAACACCCATTAAAAATATTAAGAACTTATTTTACCTTGTCACGTTCAAGCTTTGATAAATGTGGCTTCATGGAGTTGCCTAAACTTAAACCTCCCCATGCTTCTTGCAACTCCCTCTCCCTTGCTTCCCTACGAGTTACAGAGTGTTTCATCTGGTCCTCTGGTTGCTGAGCAGCAAACAGCTTTTCCCTCTCTAGCCTTGATTTATGTTTAACCAGGATTTGGTCCAAACCACCTGTTTCATTCGTCTCCATTATCATATTTGCATTTCTTCTATTCACTTTCACGGACTCTTCCTCTGAACCTTGGCTCATCTTCTCTTTCTCCAGTCTGCAAAAATGTTTTACCAACACTTTGTCCAAGCTCTCACATTCAGTGTTTCCTCCTTGCTCTTTTTGGAGCTTTCTGTATCCATAATTGTTTTCCAATGCCAAAGCTTGCATTTTTTCTATTTCTAGCTTGTGCACCGGCTTAACCAAGATCTTCTCTAAGCTATCTTCAATCTCTTCAGCATTTATTTCTCCTTTCTTATTTAAGTCAACATTTTCTTTCCCCTTCGTTCGTCCTTCATCAGAACATGAACTATAATTTTTCTCTGAAGCTGGTGGATTTACTTCCTTTTCCATATTAGTTTCATCGTTTGGGTCATTTTTTCTTCTGTTCCTCGCTTTTTCCAGTCTCAATACATGCTTTACTAGAAACTTATCTAGGCTGGGGATTTCTGTAACATCTTTCTTCATGTGGCTAACAGATGATCCATTTATAGCTCCTTTATCAGAACATGATCTAGAGCTTTTCTCTGAAGCTGGTGGATTTAGTTCCTTTTCCATATTAGTTCCTTCATGTGGGTCAGTTTTCCTTTTGTTCCTTGCTTCTTGCACCTCTTTTTCTAGTCTTGAAACATGCTTTACTAGGAACTGATCTAGGCTAGGGATAACATCTTTCTTCATGTGATTAACCGATGATCCATTTGGAGCTCCTTCCAAATTTTTACCAAAGTTCCTTTTGGCCTCTTCAATCTCTTTTTCAAGTTTTGAAGAATGCTTCAAAAGGATGCTTCCCAATTCTGGAATGGACTCTGATAGAGTTTCATTATTACCTAAATTGACCTTCTCTTCTGCAGTTTCATTATTACATTCATTCCTTCTGCTGTTTCTCGCTTCCTGCACTTCTCTTTCAAGTTTAGTCATGTGCTTAACTAAGAACTTGTCTAGACTTGGCAGTTCTGGTTCCGTTTGCTTCCTTTTCATTTGTCCATCCTTCGAGCATTCAAGCTTTCCTGCTCCCTGTGAGAAATCAAGAGATGCTTTGCAGGTATGATCAATAGTGGTGCCAGGATCATGCAGCTTGTTATTTTCAACTTCAGCCAAGGCAGCATTTAAACCACAAGTTGCAACTATAGTGGCAAGGGAAGAAAGTTCATCTTCGTGCAAACATCGAAGCCTTTCAAGCATCATGTCCACAAGCTTTGTCATATTAAGCTTTTCGAATGACTGTCTTCTCCTATTTTTCCTCTGTCGAACCTCAGAAACTGGCATCTTGCAATTCAAGTCTTGAGAAGTAGAACCATCTTTTTGAAATCCCGTTTCAAGTTCTGATCTAGACTCTGATTCACATTCTGAAGAGACAAACTCAGAAAATTCCTGATTCTTTTCACCTACATCTGGGTTCTGACTGATTTTTCGAAGCAGTGCTTTGAATTCATCTTTATTAAAAGAAGAGCAATTTGAAAGCCTAATCAATGCAGTTCTTACTGAAGCAGCTACTTCTTTATCTACCTCAAATGCAGATTCAAAAGAAGCTGTAACAGCATGAGAAGTAGATACTCTGTTCATAGAAGATGATTCTACATGACAAGGCTTCCTAGGGCAATTTGGTTTGTCATACATGATAACTCCTATGGCTCTTGCTGCTTCAAAAGCTTCAGTTGCAGTTTTTTCTGCTTTCACCAACTGGGCCTCTGCTTCATTGCATTGGATCCTGAGACATTCGAAAAAGCAATGTTAAAAAAACGTCCCCAAATCTAAATAAATTATTTAATCATGCCATCCATGTACTCAAACTCACCGGGATGCTTTAAGTATTCGACACCAAGATGCCTCTACCAATGCAGCTTTTCGAGCTTCCATTGCCTTGTGTGCAGCTTCTCTTGCTGCCATTTTTTCTCTCAGTACTCTTGAGTAATGGGGATTAGAATCACCTAGAGTCTCATCAAGAGTTAAGTTCATACCATCTACTTCCTGTCATAAGCAGATCTATCAGAATTTTCGTTTTAAAAGGTAAATTAACCGGGAATAAGTGTATAATACATATGAGATAACCTGCAGCATTTTGATTTTCCTCTCTAAGTAGGAGTCCACTTTCTTGCGTGGGAACCAGTTGAGTGGAGAACTTTTACGATGATTCGGCTTCTTAATTTGTGATGTGAATTTGTTAAGAGAATTCAAAGCTGATTGACCAGTATCTTTCAATGACTTAGTCTGTATCATATGTATAAAATAATCATAAGAACGAAATAAGATATTGATTATCAAAGACCTATAATTAAGCTAGCAAACTATTAAATTTGCATGCTACGTTTCATGGAAATGTAGTTCCTAATTCCTAAACATGAGCGTCAACAAAATTGAAATTCAGACATCTAAATTAAAGTGCTGTTTCATCTTTTAAGAAATGACAAAATGTATCCTGTCTTGCTAGCATCTCAAATAAGAAACAATCGATATCTCATGCTTATATTCATATAGACATTTTATCAAACAGAATTAGTGGAATTACTTGTATAAGGAATTTTCGATTCAATTTTATCAAGATCAAAAGTGAACCTATAACAGAATAGTTAATACATTACAATCCAATTAATAAAATTAAAGAAAAAGAGGTAATTCAAAAAAAGAAAAAGAAAAAAAAAAAACCCCACCAATCAAAGCAAAAAAACTTCACTACTTTCTAATACTAATTAAAATCTTATTTCCAGGATATAAGATTTGAAAACCAAACAGAAACCGTAAACCTAAAAGTTCATATGCTACTGGTTAATGTTCTGCGATTTCAATGCAACAAATATGGAAGTAAAATGCCCAAACATGTTGTTCTTTAAGCAGAAAAACCCAATGTTTGAGAGAAATTGAAAAAAATAAAAAATTAGGAAAAAGTCCTAAGAATCCGAGTGAAAAGAAAATGGAAGAAAAAGATTTCTAATCGGGAAGTACGAATGCAAAAAGACTTTACCTTTCCGATCTTCGATGTTGCAGTGAGCGATCCGCAGGAATCATTTCCCTTAGTCTCCGTATCGGCAGTAAATTTGTGTTCTGTCACAGAGATACAACCCAAGTCCAAGCAGCCGAGGTCCATGGCCAAAACCCTGTCACAGATTTTGATTTTAATTCAAGAAACCCTAAAGAAATATTCGCAGAGATTGAAGGCTAGAAAATTCAGAAGACTGAAGAAAAAAGCTTAGGTGGAGAACAAGTTGGTATTATGGTTTTTTTTGGATGTTTCTTAATCTACCAGACTAAGACGCAGATGAAGATGGTGTTTTTTTCTTTTTCTTTTTTTAAATGGAAACTAGCCGTTACAGCGCTACCCCAACGGTCTTTTTAAAACGAAGATGCTTTAGCATGATACGAATGAAAGGCTATTTCTACAGTGTTAACAATTCTATGAGTTTAGTATGGGACGCATTTATTCCTCTCCATCCAATAAGAAATTGACACGTGCTGTATTGCTTATATTCATACCCTTTATTTATGTGGAAAAGTGACACGTACATCTCTAAAAGCATTTAGACGTAGATTATAAAAATAAAGAATAATTTGATTTAGACCTGTTTATACTATCACTTTTAAGTTTTAAAAATTTCATAAAATATTTTTGCTGTTAATAAAATTTTGTTAAATTTAATGTAAAAAAATAAAATAATAATTTAATAAATATGATTTGTGAAGTGAACTGTTTTCGTTGAAGAGACATGTATTCTCGAGCAGCATAGCGAAATTTCATGACCAAAGTTATTTTTTCTTTTTGAATAGATTTTTCAGATTTTTAAAAAGATTTTGGCGCCATTTTTTCCTTCTATATTCACTATTTTAAATTCTACCGATAATTAAACTCTACCATATGCTAAATAAATTTGCTCTACCCTGGACTATGTGCGAAACAAGGCTTTTTGATTATTTTTTATTTTTTTCCCTTTTTTTATTTTTTTTTTGTTTCCTCCACCGAGTTGTTTTTGGGATTTTTTCCTTTTTTTTTTAATTTTTTTTTAATCTTTGAAATCCTAAATATCGTAGAAACAAAGTTTAGCATTCTTAGATTGAGAGTTATTTTTTTTTAGAGTTTTTTTACTGATTATATGTTTTCTTTGAATTTTTTATTTTTTTATTTTGTCGATTGTAGATATCCATGGTTATTTGCCTGTGGTTTGAGATCTGGAAATTTGTTTTGCAAATTTTTTTTACTCAATACTTGGCAATTTTGAGTTTTTTCTCGATACTTGATGTTTTTATTTTATTTTATGTTCTAAGAAATCATATTTTGCCTCTTTGATGTTGTAAGAATGTTCTTTTAATTGCATGTCTGGTGGAACTGCTTAAGAAATTTTTTCCTCTTGGTGAATGACTGTTCTTTGTTTATAGGGTTTGTTTAGAGTTTTGCAATTTAAGTGTTTAAGTAGTTGCATTGTAATAATTTTTTTTTTCTTTGAGTTAGATAATTTTGTTCGCAATTTAAATAAGTTAAATGACTAACATTTCTGACTAAAATGGCTTTTATGTATGTTAAACAAGTTTTTTTCGAAGTGGTTCTTTGCATGAGCCTTACTTTGTTAGTAAAGAAATCAGTTGCATTGAAGGTTAGTTGCTATTCATTTTTATTTATAATTTTATTTTGATGATGAGTTATGCTTTAGTTGTCTATTTGGATTAGTTTAGAAAAATGCAATAATGTATGTTTTATTAATGCATGTTTGTGATACATGCACTGGTAAGTCAAGTTTAATGCAATCAATCATGCTTATTTTAAACCAGAAAAACATGTTTTATTTGTCTGTTTGGATGGATGTTGATATTTTGATGGATTAGTTTTTCGTGTTATAAATGTGCATGCAAACTAGAATTCTGCTGAAGTTTTCTTTTTTTTTTTTCTCTCCCTAGAATCATGAGGTTCTCGATTAATATAGCTATAGCCCAATAGAGGTTGATGATGAAGAATATATTTTAGTGTGCTTATGCAATGAAGCCATGATATTGGCACTGAGTCGAATAATTAGGAAAAATGATAGATTTATAGTAGAAGTTAGGTTACCATGGATGAATAATTATAAGACAGTTATTCATACTGACAATGAATTACTAGAAATGTTTAAGAAGTTTAGTGGGAGAGGTCTGGAAGAATTATATTTTGAGTACATTTAACTGCCATTGCAAATTGAATATCCATATGATGTTCACTTTTCACATTCAGCCCCATTACTCACTCAACTAGAAGATGACCAAAATCCCACTCAAACTCAGATTTACCATTCAAACACTGCATTGTTAAGTGGTGTATATAGCCCAATAGGTCCAGAGGTACTGGATTTCACTGATAGTGATAGTGAGAGTGGTTCAAGTTTATGCTACCATGCTAATGTAGAGGAAAATTTAAATACAGTGTCAATCCCAATCTAGAAACCAATATCAATCCAACCAATAACAATCCTACTTCATCCAATTCTATTTCATTCAATAACAATCCACTTACTAAACCCAATCCAACCAATCCTAATCCAGAAACCATTGAAAATTGTGAGGGTGAACTTCATTTAGATGAGCAATTTGCTTGGAATGAAGATGAGGACAATGAATTGAATGAGGATGATAAAGAACAACCTGTGAGAGGTGAGGATGGTTATGACAATGACAATTCACTTACTGAAAGCTATTAATCAAATGATAGTGATGGAAATTCTGGAAGTGATAAAGATAGTGAATGTCCTGTTAGTAGAATGTCTTAGTACATGAAAGGTAAGTTGTGTAAACTCAATGAAGAAGGAAAAGTTAAACTGGAGTGTGGAATGATATTTGAGAGCATCCATCATTATAAGTCTCTGTTAAGAGACTTTGCCATAGAAAGAAGGTTTGAACTGTTAAGAATGAAAAATGAAAAGACAAGAGTGACTGTTGGATGCAAACAATCAAATAGTACATGGAGGGCACATGCATCCTTTTTTCCTGACAATACCACATTTATTTAAGGTCCTATAACCCTAAACAAAACTATACAAGAAAGAGGAAAAATGATGGAGTAACAGCCACTTAGCTTCCTGTTAAGCTAGAGAATGAGTTTAGCGACAACTCTACAATTGATATCAAAACCCTAGATAGGAAGGTGAAAGCCCTATTTAGGGTAATGTGCAAGAAACAGAAGCTGTGAAGAGCTACAAGGATGGCTATTGGTAGGTTGAATGATGACTTTAGAGGATCTTATAACAAAATGTACAAGTATGCCAATGCAATGAAGGTGAAAAATCCTAGGACACTGTATATTGTGGCATGCACAAGGACTGTGCCATATGCAAATCTCACTTTCCAAAGTTTTTTTTTAGTCTGCCTGCACAGAAAAATGGTTTTGTGTATGGTTGCTAACCATTCATTGGATTTGATGGTTTCCATTTTAAAGGTCCATTTGGTGGAGTGTTATTGATTGTAGTTGCAATGGATGCATACAGGGGACTATTCCCACTAACAGTAGCCATTTGTGAAGGAGAAACCTTCAATAGTTGGAATTGATTCTTGGAATTATTATTCCAGTATGTAGGGGAACAAGAAATGAGAATTATAACTTTCATGAGTGAATGACAGAATGGCATTTTGAGAGCTATCTATTTCTTAAACTCCCAAACTAGATTTTGTGCTACACACATATTTTCCAATTTCAAGTCTAAATTTTCAAGAATGATTTTGAGGAACCTATATTAGGTAACTGCTAGGGCATATGAGCTTAGGGTGTTTCTTTCTACAATTGAGAAGATTAAGAACATCAGTAATTATGCATATGATTGGCTGCAAAAAATCCCAGCCAAGCATTGGATAGGCATGCTTTCGATGTGGCTGTTAAGACTGACCATGTTTCAAATAACATGACTGAGTCTTTCAACAGTGAGCTCAATGTGCAAAGGGGTTAACCCATGTTGTCATTGCTTAAGCACATAAGGAGGCTGATGATGAAAAAAATCTAAAAGAGGAAGAACAAAGCACTAAAATGGACTACTATAGTACCTCCAAAGGTTATGAGGAAGATTGAACATATCCAGTTAGAGGCAAGGCACTTGAGGGTTATTTAGGAAACAAATACAGAATTTGAAGTGATTGATGAGACTGTGGTTCTGTGAGTCACTTGGAGAAACCCATTTGTCGATGTGGAGCTTGGAAAATTAGTAGGATACCTTGCAAGCATGCCTTGGCCTGCATCATGTACAAGATAGATGATCTCATTGCCTATGCTGACAATTGCCTGAAGAAAATAGCCTATATCCTTGCTTATAACAATTTCATTCACCGATTACTAGATGAAACATTATGGCCAGATGTCGAGCATGATCATGTATTGCCACCAGTAATAAGAAGACTGCCTGGCATGCTAAAAATGGCTAAAGGAGAGAGACAAATGAATCATAAAAGCATGCAAGGTTATTTACCCTAAAATGTGGCATCTACAAAAATCTTGGTCATAACTGAAAGACCTATCCAAGGAATGTGGCCAACTGAAAAAGAGCAAGGACCACTAATGTATAACATTTATATGGTTTACTGGTTACTATTTACTTTATGAATTTCAAACCTAATTATGTAATTGGAATTCTGTCATTATTGCATAATGAAAATGGCCAAGCAAGACCTTCTTACACAAGGGCAGCAACAATAATTGTGTCATTGTAGCTTTATTCTCTTTCGTTCCCTTTTGACATCAAGTGGATGAATAGATGTTTAATATGTGTTTGTGGTTTAGCTGTGGACAAGTATAGTTTTGTAGGATTGCTTAATGTTCTTGTAACAATTAAAGACAATCATTAATCTTTTTCTTTTAATGTATATTTGAGAAGTAAATGATATTTAATAGAGCTATGATTATCAATTAACCTATACAGAGTCATAGTTTTGTTGAGAGGGTATAGTTTATGATGGGCATAGAGGAAGACAGTGAATGTGCCCCACCTCTTTTTTTTTTTTTTTAAGGCACAACAACATGATATACTAAATGTTTTAAGAAGTGACTAATGGGGTTCCATCCCTATTATATATAGACAATATTGGGTTGTAAAATGCAATATTCACTTGATGAAGTTAAATGCAATGTGACTAAATGTTTATTCTTAAATATTGTTCTTCATACATTTATTAAATATTTTTAATTGCAAATGCAAATACAAATACAACAATTAGCATTCCAAAGAACAACAACATTGTCTTCATGATTGGCTGCATTGCTTTCAATTTTTTTATCCCTTGCTTCTAGCGTGTTAATCTCTGTTTACATATGCATTTGACTTGCCTCATTGGATAGTATTTGCATTCTTCAACTACTTGCCTCATCATCTAGATTAAAATATTTATTATCAGGAGTCTAAAAACTATAGTAAGCTCATTTCCTTTGTAAACAGAAAAAATAGAGTCGAGTTGGATTTTGTGTTGACTCTAATATCTTTATACCAACTTTCTTTCCACAATAGCACCTCCAATTCTTAAACTTTATCATTCCGCCATTTATATCACTACTATTGGTTGATGATTGCTTTGCAAATCTTAATTCCAAATGAGGATGAAGCTTAGAATACATTTCAAATATTTTTAGTTGTGTTGTTAATGATTAAACTGGTTGGAAATTCTTAAAGGGGATGTTTTTGCAAACTCTCAACTGCCTAAAAACAAGGTTGAAATAATGTTAATGAGTTTAGAAGAAAAACATGGTGCTGAATAAGAAAATATTGCAAATATGAATGTGAGATGGGTATTTTTAAAATTTTCTAGTATTGTTATATAAAGCCAGTTTTGCAACCGTTGCGGGGGCAACAGTCATATGTCTTATGAGATTTCAAAAAATATAAAAAAACAAACTTAATTTCAAATTTATTATTATTTTAATAGGATAAAGGCATTAATGTATTTTAACACTCTAACATTGTCAGAGTTACTGAACTCTCACAATATAAGGGAGTATATTTGAAATATACAGAATTTAGAGATTTTTTTTTTGAATTAGACCCTAAATACAGAGAGTATAAATGAAATAATCTCTAAAAATAAATACGTTATATAAATAATATGAGTAATATTTTAAAAAATTATTATTTAATGATAATAATTAAAATGAATGTCAATTTAAATATTGTTAATCTAAAAATTTATTTTTAAAAGCTTAATTACACATTGTAAAATTTATTAAAAATTTAATTAAATTATTAATTTTAAAAAATAATTTTTTTATAAAATTTAATAAAATATATAATTAATTAATAGTTAAATATAATTTTTATATATCATTATTAAAAAATAATTTTATATTTAATTTTATATTCACACTGTTAAATTTAAACAGTATTATTTTTTATGCCACAGGGCCAATAAATATTAACCATTAACTATTATAGATGCTCTAAGGATTTGTTGTACTGTGTATATGGTTTAGATTTAGATACATTCTTTTTTCTTTCTCTGCAATTGGTATCCCAGACACCGAATGAACAAAAACCCAGTGATTCCCAATCCAATTTACATACTTGTCACAGCCCATTTTCTATTGTCGTTCCCTGAAGGTGAAGAAGGAATATGAAACGAGGTAATCGACTCTGTTCTGCAACTGGGTTTTGGTGGGACACTTGCAGAAGATTGGGAAAATGACATTGACAACGATTGAGAGGTTTGTGGGGACGAAATATGGGTTAACGACCTCGACAGATTGGTAGGTTGTGAGGTCCTGGAATTCGTTGGTGAAGACGATATAGAAAATTATCAGCTAAAGATTGGCATAGGAAATTGTCATTGAGGAATTCACATGGTCGCAGAAAACAAGTAATTAGAACAAAAGGGAGTTGGTATGGGGCTAGAGGTGAAGATGGGGAGGAGACAATAGAGTTAACGATTTTTTTTCTTTTATTTGAATTATATACTAGGTCTAGCAACATGTCGTGTTGAACCGTGTTCGTGTCGTGTCGTGTCAAACTTTGTTCATCCGAATCCAACCCGTTAAGTTTTCGTGTTGAACCATATATATATATATATATATCAGTTCGAATTTATGCCTATATATCTAGGCCTGGCAACGTGGCGTGTTAAACTGTGTTCCTATTGTGTCAAATTTTGTTCACTCGAACCCAACCCATTAAATTTTCTTATTGAACCGTGTTCATGTCGTATCGTGTCGTGTTTTATTCGTGTTTACTAAACATGTACATGAGTGTTTTATTTTTTTTATTTAAATTAATATATTTTGTCAGATGATAAATCATTATAATTCATGTCTATTAAGCCTAAATACATATTCAAATGATATGCTAAACATCTTAAAAAATATATATTAACATATTAAAATTCAACATAAATAATAACTGTGAATTTAAAATATATAAAATATTACGAATTAAAGCTATATTAAATATTTATCGTGACTAAAAATAAAATATGCATTTCAATTATAAATTTAAAAATATTTCAAAAATTATAAAACAAACTAAAATTAATTTAAAAATATTCAAAATATTATAAACCAAACTGAAATTGCACATCCAATATAAGTAATAAAAAATAAAAATTGTCATTTTCTAATGAAATAAAATATGAATTTTATAGTTTTCTAAAACAAAAAAAAAATGTAAAAAGTTAACTATAAAAAAATAATTAATTTAATATTTTTTTTATCGTGTCTTATCGTGTTAACGTGTTCCAACCCGTTTCAACCCATTTTCTTATCGTGTCTTATCGTGTGACACTGATATCAACCCGATCCGATATCGCAGACCCAAACTCGCAAATTATCATGTCGTTTCGTGTCGTGTTATTTTGTCGTGTAGCATTTTGCCAGGTCTATATATATCGAGTGTTCTTTTCTTATTTTAAATTAAATTAATCAAGTTGATCGTAATATGATGAAAATAAATATATTTTCTTTATATATAAAAACATACAGTTTATTTTGTTGTAATTTGCTTCTTTTTTCTTATTCATTTATTTGTTTATTGTTATAGTTCGCTTAACTAAAGATATTAAATTAGAGTTAATTGCAGAAATTGATATTCACTAGATTTAGAATATTTTAGGCTTTTGGTTTTAAAATTCACCACATTGAGCCTTCTATTTTAAATTTATTGCACATTTGATCCAATTATCACAAAAAAATTTCAATATCAACCAACAAAAGATTATAGGTCATATATGCATTTTAGTACATTCTAAAATTGAATTTGTTCATATATGAGTTTTTATAATTAATTTGTGCAATTAATACCCTGTAATTTAAAATAAGTTGCACATTTATTAAATTTAGTTAAAATTGACAGATTTTATCAATTTAGAGGTCATGTGCATAGCAAATAACTTTTAAAATTAGTTTTTTCATTTTAATTGTACCAAAAATTTAAAAAATAAAAGAAAAGCTATAAATAAATTTAATTTAATTTTTTTTTTCAATTTTGCTATAATTAAAAATGAAAAAATCAATTTTAAGGATTGCTTTCTATGCAAGTTATTTCTATGTTGATAGAATATGTCAATTTTAACTAAATTGGATAAATATGTAACTTTTTTTTTTTAAATTGCAAAGTATCAATTGCACAAATTAATATTGAAAATTTCTATGTGAAAAAAATTTAATTTTAAAAGATTATAAAGTGCATTTAGACCAATATTATATTTAGAATGCTCTATATAACTCAGCAAAGTGTAAACATTTAATTCAATTTTTAAATTTTGCAATAGAGGTTAATAATAATCCAAATTATTATGTTTACAAAAAACTCAATGTTCATAAATTATAATAAAATAATTAAAAAAGGGAAAAGAAAAGGGGGTGGGGGGAACATAAAAAGTTTTAAAATTAAGGACCTAAATTACAACACTCTCAAATCAAAAATATTAAAATATAATTATCCTTGTTAAATATATTCGAGAAAGTCTTACTTAAAGGTCATATTGGAATTAAAAATAATAGAACCCTTCCACGACTTCATAGAATATTCGGCAGAACCTTCTTTGATGGGTTGATTACTCAAATTTTAGCAACTAACCCTGCAAATAATTAGAAAATATATATATAGAGAGATTTCCAAATTCAATGGCAACATTAATATTGAAAATATATTAGGCAAGATTTTTAGATCCAAAGATGGCATACAAAAGTGCAACAATGTTCTTTAAGTATTCAAAGCATATCTAATATTGAATTTTAAAGCAAAAAGAAGAAGAAAGGAAATGAGTACAAGTATCATAAGATACAACACAAATTGTTGGAAGGATGAGACGAAAAAGTGTGATGTCCAGAGTTGCTAACTGTCAAGCTATCTCTTCTGATGATTTTCTTCGAACATCATTTTCTTCTTTTTCCATCCCTTCTCAAAATCTTACACCTCATTCGCGTTCTATCACAAATCTTATGGAATATACTTATGTTCCAGAAAGATCCTCAATTGACCCTACCATCCAACCTGTCATTAGTCCTTATGCCATCTTCAAACGGCATAAAAGGTCTATTCGCCAGCTTATATTCCCCCGACGTGTTTACACAAAGGAGCTCATCTAGACTACTAGTCTGGACCACTGCCTTATTCCTGCTACTCTGGAAGAACAATATATTACT
Organism: Ochetophila trinervis; assembly: GCA_003254975.1. Classification (NCBI taxonomy): domain Eukaryota; kingdom Viridiplantae; phylum Streptophyta; class Magnoliopsida; order Rosales; family Rhamnaceae; genus Ochetophila; species Ochetophila trinervis. Next base: position 107,375 of record QANX01005581.1, read on the forward strand.
CTTGAAATCCCTTAGGATTTCATTGACCAATGGCGAGAACAGGGATATTCTCATCTTCACTTCGGTGCCATCCGTATCATCCTCAATTTTCATGGTAGACCGAACATTCCTGCAATTGCTAGGATGTCCCTTCTCAACAGAACGTTCATGTTATATGAACATGCAGTAATCGGAACCATCACTACTACTCTCAATAGTGGTAGTGTTATGCTCACCTTATACCCGAACTTCAACATGCCTTTGAGAGATCCTAATCTCACTTCGGCCCTCCAGATCCAGATTCAAATCCAAGGTGCTCCTCAAATTGGATCTGCCTATGCTGGAACAATCCATCACCAGCTAGTCTACAGGCTTCAAGATCATGCTATTAACCTTTGCTTGCCTGTCCAGGACAAAGGCCCTGCCTTTATCTATGTCTCAGCTGATCAGCCTCATATCCCATCCATTGTCCAGTTTCTTCCCTCTCTTTGCAGAAAAGAATTAATGGATAGGATGCCTTCCACCTGGCTGACAAATTATAAAAAATTGTAGAAGAAAGCCCATGAAGCCCCCTTTACCTTACAGGCTCCTGCTTCCTTTTACCAGCGGCTTCCTGATGGAACCATTCAGATGACCTACAAAGTCCCCGAAAAAGTTACAGAGTCAGAAGCTTCTTCTTCTGATGGTCTTCCCTTTGCTTAGTCAATGGCTATTCTCCCTATTGTCTCTGAAAAGAAAATTTCGGTCTCACAATTCTATCCAAATGGCAAAAAAATCTATACTGACAAAATCAACGGCCATTTCATTTGGGACACTGCTCCAGAGAAATGTGATTCAGACTGTGACTGCCAAAACGACACAGACAATGATGATGATGTTTGTATGCCAAGGGATTCATATATCCCAAAAAAAAGAAAGCCAGTAACTCGATGTAAGCCAGTCACTCATCATAGGCGATATCACCCCGATGATCTAGATTCTCCTTGGATCACTCCAGAGATGAAATCTCCGCCCCCTCCGAGAATCGCCATTCATGAACTTATCAGACAAAGCTATAAAGCTATGCTGGTTCCCATTTCTACTCCGAGGCAACCTGTTCCTTGTATGATGCTTGGATCTCAAGCATCCCAGAGTTCTTATGATACAGACTTCCCTGCCTTCCCAAAGGCTCCTGCTCCTACTCGACCGTTTGTCCTCCAAAAGAAAATTACTCCATCAGGAGAAATTGCTCCCCTTACCATTGGAGAAGAAGTCCTTAATTGGCAATCTGCTGCTATCCAGAGCAATACCAATACTCTTCAGCGGATTGATGATAAGCTTAATCGAATTGTTGGTCACTCCCATCATCTCGATGGGAAGATTAGTTCCTTGTCCGAAGAGCTCCAAACCTTTTATCTAAAGCTCGTTGATAAAATTGATCTCCTTTACTCTGAGCTACAGCGACTTATCCGACAAGGTTCTTTTGGTCAAGAGTATATGGAGAAAGAAGCTAAGCTACGACAAATGCAAAAGCAACTTCAACAGATTACTAAGGATGTTAAACATAGGGATCCCCAAGGATCTTTCTCCAGTACTCAACAGTCCAGCTTTGCAACTTTAGCCACTCCTTCTGCTCCCACAATGACATATGAGCTCTTGAGAAGATTTCCTTAGGATCTTTCTCCTCCTCCTCCTCCACGAAGGCTCACTTCAAGACCTAGGATGCAGCCTGCACCTGGTCCAAGACTGCAATCTCCCCTTTATTCACATCCTGCTCCTGGCTCATTTGGCCAGCATCCACCTCAGCAAATGGCTATTAGCCAACATAATCTTCCTTCTGAAGATTCTTGTCAGACCTCTGCCTACACAGATTATAGTGAAAGCAATGATGAAAGTTACTTTGCAGACATCACAAATTTTTTAATGGTAGATCCAGATCCTACCTTTGGCACCACCTGGCATGAATCCCGACCTAATCATACGGTTAAGATTCCTTCGGATGAAGATGTTGGTGAAACCAACACCCCTATTGGCCCTCCTCCTCCGGCTAATGAATTTTCAAAACCAAATACTGGCCCATGGTTTAGCCTTGATGATACTCCTCCCCATCAATGGGAGAACAAATTCAAAGAATTTGCTGCATGGTTAGATAATCAAGCTGTTCATCCCGAGGCTAATCCCAGAATCATCCTTGTCGATTTCTTGTCCAGAACCACAGGGTTCCTTAGAGACTGGTGGCAATCCTTAAGGGAATACAGAGAGCTTCAATTCCTGAACTTTCCCCTCAACCAAGCTCTTGTTGAGCTCCGACTGCAGTTTCTTGGAAAATCCCAGCCTCAAAAGCAGCAGAACCGAAAATATTACTTTGCCATGAAGTGTTGTTCGCTGAAAAGGAAAGATTTGGATATTCATTATCAGAGGATGTCCAAACTCTTTTATGCTCTTAATGGCTTTGATAGCATAGAGCTTAAACAGGTCTACATTACTTCTCTTCCTGATGACATCTAACCAGAATTGGAGAGAGTAGTCGCCTCTGATTAGAAAAGCCTTGTTCACCTTACTGTTGGTGAAATCCATCATAAGGCTCTTATTGCTCTAAATAAGATATGCGAGCAGCACTCCTCTTGGACCAAATTCATGAGCCGTGGTTCTAAATTTGAAAGTCTTTGCAGAAAACCTTATCTCCAAATTAAATGCAAAGAAAAGAATTGCTCCTATCCTACAAAGAAGAAGCATCACTCTCAGAAATACTCTTCATTTCCTCAAAAAATGGAAGTTCAGACCTCCCTTTAAGAGGAAGGTGCGTTTCTTCAGAAGAAAGCCTCAGCAGAGTTTTAACAGCAAATCTGATCTCTGTTTCATTTGCGGAAAGAAGGGGCACTTTGCTAAGCGATGTCCAAACAAATCCCAGAAATCGGCCAAGCTTCTACAAACTCTCTAGGCAGAGCTCTCGTCCCATAATGTTAAGGATGCTGATTTGGAGTCTCTCTTTGAAGAACAGTCCCAAGACGATGAGGATACTATCTTTGCCCTCCATGAATCCTCATTAGAAGACTCTGATGACAGTCCTGAACATCTGTATCAGTTAGAGCAAATTTCTCAAGTCCAACAGGTTTCACCTCCAATTCCCAATGTCGAGGTAGACCTACTGCTTTCAAAATATGATCAGCCTATTAAGCTCATTGCCTACATGGACACAGGCGCCCACAAAACTATGATGAATCCCTCTGTCTTACCAGAGGATCAATGGGTTCCCCACTGAGAGTATTTCAAGGCTGCGGATGACAAAGTTTTTTCTGTCAAACTGATCTCAAGGAAAAAGATAGGGATCAAATTCTTTCCCAACTGTATCATTTGGACTCATGTGTTAGGAAGTAAGCTTCATGACAAGGATCTTCTATTGGTATGAATACCTATTTCCAGGCTCAGCACCTTCGCATCCTTCCTTTTGGAATCAGGTATAAAAATCAATTTAAACCGTATACCAATGTTCCTAAACTGTTTCCCTACAGCAGGTATCTCTTCAATACTCTCAGATTCGGAAAAGCCTTCTGCGGCTCTGTGCTAGTTCTCATGAAGAATTTGAAAAACAACATCCCTCTCCTCTTTGGAGAAATCAGGCTTTCTTCATCAGATTACCTTTCAAGAAAAATGAAGATATAAATCCGACCAAGGCCTCTCATCCCGGGATGACCCCCTCTGATCTAAAGCTGGCTCGAGAAGAATGTGTCCAGCTCTTGGCCCAAGGTCTCATCGAGCCCACTACATCTGATTGGGCTTGCCAGGCCTTCTATGTTGAAAAGAGATCTGAGGTTATCCGAAAAAAGAAAAGACTTGTCATAGATTACAAACCATTAAATCTTTTTCTTAAAGATGACAATTTTCCTTTTCCTAAAATCCAACTCCTGTTTGCCCAGCTTCACAAGGCGAGAATCTTTTCTAAATTTGATCTTAAAGCTGGATTTTGGCAGGTTGGTATTGACCCTGTTGATAGGCCCAAAACAGCCTTCTGTATACCCAATGCCCAATACCAATGGACTGTCCTCCCTTTTGGACTCAAAGTTGCTCCTTCATTGTTCCAAAAAACAATGTTAAAAATATTTGAGCCCATCCTGAATCATACCCTCGTCTACATAGACGATATCCTTCTCTTTTCTGATACTTATGAAGCCTATCAGGCCCTCCTAGCCCAATTCTTATCTATAGCCCAACAGCATGGCATCATGCTCTTTGAACAGAAAAGCCTTCTGGCCCAGTCTTCTATAGACTTTCTCGGCCTTCGAATCCATGATGGAGTCTATCAACCAGGAGAACACCTAACACAGGAGCTGACAAAATTCCCGGATGAAAATCTTAGTGAGAAGCAGATTCAACAATTCTTTGGAATTTTTAATTATGTCAGAGACTTTATCCCTCGAATTGCTCACCATTCGAGTAAGCTCTCTGCCTTGCTCAAAAAAGATCCTCCTCCCTGGAGCCTCGCTCAGACTCAAGCGGTTAAAGCTCTCAAAGAGATAGTTGCTCATCCCCTTCCTTTAAAGATCCCTGGTAAGGGACAAAGGATCTTACAGACAGATGCCAGTGATGAATATTAGGGTGCTCTTCTCCTCGAAGAAGATGAAAATGGAAAACGCCATTATTGTGGTCATGCCAGCGGACAGTTCAGTCAGGCAGAAAAACATTACCACACTATTTACAAGGAAATTCTGGCAGTTAAGTATGGTATCAAAAAGTTTGAGTTTCATTTACTCGGATACCATTTCTTAATCCACATGGACAACTCGTCCTTCCCAAAGGTTCTTGATTTTAAAAACAAGGCCCTTCCTGATAGGCAAATTTTGAGGTTCAAGGACTGGTTCTGACAGGACCCAACTACCCCAAGTCCTGCCTGCAGGACTTAATCACACTGATTAAGTCCCTAAGCAGTCAACAACCACCATAATCACTAAATTCCACAACCAAACTCCTAAATGCCAGAAATTTCATTAGAAATTTCGGCAGAGTTTCATCTGTTTTTGGAACATTCCCCAAATACATATAATTGCGATTTCTGCAAGAAAAATCATTCCTATACATAATTTAATCTACCAGCACAAATTTCCACACATAAACCACATCTCGGTAAATAATTTTAACAGTCAATAAATATATATATAATTATCGCAGCTGGACTCAGTATAAAATCTGAGCTGCCTACATACCCTTATTACTAGGGATCAAGCTACCTGTAGTTCTTAAAATAATTTTGCATTCAACAATGAGAATGCAAATATACCACTCAATTTATTCAGGACATAAGTCCAACACAGGTATAATCATTCATACACAGACTTAGCAATAAACCATCAATCCACCACAATATTTCATCATATATTTAATTATAAACAATTCGTATACTGCATAATCATCAGAATAATTAAACCTTAATAATATTTCAATCACTTTTAGTTTCAATAAACTTTCCAAACCATTTAAAAGAATAATACTTAGATGTACATATTATATCAGTGAAAAGCCACAAACGCATATACGAACTAATCATATATACCGGGCGTGTAATAACCATATACGAAGGACATTGCAGTGAAAAGCCACAGACATATATATACGAACACATCATATATATACCGAGCGGGTAAGCTAACCATGAAAATCCCAGTGAAAAGCCACAGATCATATATTTGAACAAATCATCATATACCGAGCGGGTAATAACCATTTCTGTGAAAACCATTGTCCTTCCATATATTTAAAAATGTATTTATATATAATATCATAGCTTGGCGGCATAATCCATCGCCCAAGCAAATAATCTGGCGGCATAAACCATCGCCCAAACAATAATCTGGCAGCATGAACCATCGCCGAATAACTTGGCGGCATAAAACATCGCCCAAGTTACAACATCTCTACTTGGCGGCATACTCATCGCCCAAGTAGTCACCAATCATAATATCCAATATTACCCTCCCTACTCGGCAGCATACTCATCGCCCGAGTAGTCACCAATCTTGTTAAACCCGGCGGCATACCCCATCGCCCAGGTAGCACACAGTAACATACCACAGAATCATTCACAACATTTACTCTATGAATGTAAATCAAATAAAAGAATTAAATGCTCAATTCAATTCTCACATTCACTATAATCATTTATCATAACTCCAAGTTTCATAAATTCATATCAATTTCATTTGTAAAATCACCAAATGAAAGAAAGCAACCATATAATGTATTCCATACATTCCAATACCATCAATTCCATATTTATTCCAAATAAATATGGAATCCAATTACAATTACAATCACAACCTCATTTCCAAGCAATTTCTATTCTTGTGTTCATACTAATACAACTAATATATTCCCAACTTAGTATTATTCAAAACATCAAATGCATACTTAACCTTAATAACTCAAATGTGAATATATATATATATATATATCACCCAAATATTTTGTTGCTTCAAAACAAAAGCAAATATAAATTATATTCGAAATTTAATTTGCTTACCACATACATTAATCCAATAACATTTATAACTATGAACTCATTATATTTCAGTCATTAAAACATCACAAAAACCGAACTATAAGTTCATCAGCAACCTCTCAAACACTAAATCAATAGTTCCATTTCAAGTGATTAACAAATCAACAACAATCATTTCAAACTATCTCAAATTAAACAAATTTCCAATACTTGACCTTAAAATGCAAGTTATATATCAAATTGAAGCTTGAAGAATGTATTATACAATGGTTAATCTAATTTCCCCGATGGTCGGCGATGGTGGCCGGAAAATGACCCGAAACTCATGGTCAAATGGGCTATCCTCATTCCGTTCAAACAAGGAAGAATTTCACCAAATTGACCATGAAATTGGGTTCCTATGGTCCAAATTAAGGGGAAATGAGGTGACCCACAGCCGGAATCTCGCCGAAAACCGGCTATCGGAGGTAAAGAATGCTTACCGAATTTCCTGCACTTTCCGGCAATCAAAGCCGTTCCACGGGTTGTCACCGGTAGGGTTGGGGAGAGGAGATCGTGGGCTTCGATTCTAGGGTGATTGCCGTCCAGTTCCGGCCGGCTATTAGCCGTTGCCGCCGGAGGACGAAGAGGCGCGGGAGAGAGAGAGAGCCATCGGGGGGTGTCTGCACGCGAGAAATCAGCAGGGAGAGGCTGCTACTGGCGGGATGGGTCTGGGCCAGATTTCCTCCGGTGACGGCTGGCTCGATCTCGCCGGAATTTAGCCATCTCCGGCGTGAAGTGCAGTAGCCACACCGAGGAGACATCGGCAGAGGGTTTTCAATTTTTTTAGGGCTCATGCGCGTGAGGGAGAAGGAAAAAAAAATTTAATTTAAATGGGACCCATTTGGGAAAAGACCAAAATGCCCCTAAGTTCATTTGGTCACGACTCTTAAACCGTAACTCAGAATCAAGCGTACTATTAGTCTACGAACTCGTATCGACGAGCTCTACACTACGGTACTAAGTTCAAAGCTTAAACTTGTGTACAATGAAAGTCAACTCTGGACCCACTCAGGGTCAAACTTGACCAAATTTGAAAATTTTAGTATTTTTTTGAAAAACAGGATGTTACAATCTTTTTTTTTCTTCTTCTTATACTAGCATTAGAGTAATTTATTATATTATTAAACATAATTGATTCTAATTACATTGCTAATCTTTAATTAAGTTTTAGGATGTTACAAAAACTGTCTTTAAAACCAGTCAAAATTGTTTTTAAATCCAAAGTACAACAACAGTGAAGATGAGGATGAAAATAATGACAACAAATAGATATGAAAAGTAAAGAAAACAAAGATTTGTTACAAGTTACAACATGCTAAAACCATATGCCTACAGTGTATATCATAATTCTCATATTGTCTAAACTACATACGTCTTCTCTCAACAACCTTGCATTCTCCTCCTCCAGCTCTGTCATTAGAGATTCTAGCTCAACTATGTAAGCCAAACCCAATGAAAATAATTGGCATCAAAGATATTGAAAATGTGATAACATTTTTGAATAATCGACAGTTTTCATCTGGAGAGATGTACAATTTGTTGACACTTTGATTCTAAAATTAAAAATGATTTTTTTCTCACTATTAAGCAGGCTAAGATTAGATGCCATATTTCTAGAATTTGCACTTGTGATTCTCTATGATTTGCCAGCAAGTGATAATATCATTTCTTTAAATTATAAGCATGCTAGCTAATGAAATTTTGCAAATATTTACCTAAAGATTATGTATGCATGAGGAATCTGATGTAAAAAATGAGTTGAAGACATATAAAAACCTAATCCAATATGTGGAGAATCAAGAATTAGGAAAAATGGAAATATATACACCAATTTTTACTCATCAAGGTTTAAAATGGAAACGTGGTTTAGTAGAGACATTCATGCAACCACTTGAACAGAGTTATTATATTTTTGATTATTTATAAAGAAAAAAATATTTCAATTTTATTAAATTAAAATTTATGATATTTAAATTAATGGACAAATTCAAATTGTTAATGATGCTACAGGACCATCCCGATCTATTTGATAAAAAAGAAATTAAAGAGGAAATACCATAAGGATCATTTGGAAAGATTTTACAAAGGTTATGAATGGGGATCTAATAAACCCATAAACATATTTTTATATAGTATAGTATGGTGTTTACTAAGAATAGCAATTCTTGGCATAGCTTCATCAATATAAGCAAATTAACATGTGTTCTGATAAAATAATCAATAGTTAGAACCTGCACATTAAAAATTGATCGTATAGTTAGTAAATAAATGAATTATTACTCAACCAGTGTTTATTACTATTTAAAGTACTATGACTTTGGGTTTTGTATGGCCATATTTACTTCCCATATTTGGCATCCATACCTCATTATCCTCATTTGATTAGTTAGTTCTTATTATATCATTTATTTCACTTGCTCATAACTAATTGTTTTTGCATGTTAGTAGTTTAATAGTCTAGTTGTACGTAAACACTAGGATAAATAAGTATATGTCAAGAAATGGATAAAAATTTGAAACATAAGAAATGTCAATCTTCTAGATAACATTTATTTTATTATTCCCTAAGTTTTATTCGACAATGTCCAAAATATATTTCTATATGTTGGTGCAGGGTAATGTTTTCTAAACAATACCAATTTTGATCATAGCTTCATTGACATACGCAAATTAACATGTTTTGATAAAACAATCAATAGTTAGAACCGTACAATAAAATTGACTTCGTAGTTAGTAAACAAATAAGATTCTTATACTATAAGTGTTTATTATTATTTAAAGTACTATGGTGTTAGATTTTGTGTGGCCATGTTTACTTCCCATATTTGACAATTGTCATCCATATCAAATTATCATCATTGATTTTTATCTTTCATTAGTTTCACTTGCTCATAACTAATTGTTTTTATTTCTATATTTGAAGAAAAGCAGGGTTTCATGTTGATTATTTACAGCATTTTTTTTTCATATCAAGTTCATTTTCTTTTCACATGAGCCAGAGAGAAAACTTCTAAAAAGCAAAAATAAGGAGCAACAAAAGTAATAATAAGTTATGAGTTGGAATCATATATAAGAGAAACTAATTTTCTTAAAAAACAATATGTTACATACATTTTGATATCGAATCGAGAACCTTTCATCTGAAATTTTGTATAGCAATCCATGCATGATGCGTTCAAATTCGTCTGTAAAAGACTTTTGCTCAGTCTGGTAAATTTACAACACACTGAAACCAACCCAAAGAAAACTTTGTTAGGTTAGAAGGCTAGCATACAGAGCCAATAGAAGGAAGATTTCTTTTATGATCAATAATTAGAAGCATATATAAACTAGACACATTTAACGTTCCTTTGCAAACTTAACATTGTTATTTAAAAAATAAAAAGGAAAAAAATGAGGTTTTGTGAGTAAGGGCCATATTATCGTCATTTTAGGTCAAAATAAACATATAGGACTACAACTTAATAAATTTAAAAAGAATTTATATTACATTCATATCATCGTCAGTCACATCGTTCCAATTAATATCAACTATTTATGTTACTATTTAGGACTGGGCAAAACCCGACCGGATCGACGAAACCGGCCAAACCAAACCGGACAGTCCAGTTTTGGTGCTATATTTCTGTTTAAGCCAGTTTGGTCCAGTTCATTTAAACTGAAAAACCGAGTTAACCGGTCAATTTTCCAGTTCAAGTGAAAAAAATTTCCGAACCGGACCAAACTGAACTGGCCTACACATTCCCAATTGTAATTTTCCCAAAATACCCTCATATTTTAGTTATTCTCCGAAATACCCTTATATTTCAAAATGTAAAACCCTAACTTATTATCTCTTTCTCTCATTTTTCCATTTCAGCCGCATCCCCTTTATCCCAATTCAGCAACAACTTCTCTCCCTCTCAGGCCTCACCACCTCTCCTCCCCCCTCACCACCTCTCCTTTCTCTTTCTCTCGCACCTTATAATTTTTTATTACTTTCTCTCACTCTTCACTCTCCATTTTCAACTGCCGCCTCTTTCTCTCTCGATCTATCTTCTCTTTTTTTTTTCCCCTCAAATCTCCTCATAACCCATAACAAACACTACGTTAGGAACGAAAATGGAGGAAAATGAGTTTTTTTTTATTTTTTTTTGGTATTGTTTACTGATTTTTTTTCTTCTTTGGGTTGATTTTGTGGATCTGAGGTTGGACTTGGTGGTGGTGGAGGGTATGTGATAAGCATCTGCAACTGAGACAAAATCGACAGAGTAAAACCGAAGCCAACTGACTTTTTTGGTTCAGTTTTTGCTCAGTTACGAAGGGTGTCTCGGTTCGGTTCGGTTGGCCACTCACAGTTCACTGAACTGGTCGGTTCCGTGTAAAATCCAGCCAAAAACCGACCAAATCGACCGACGCCCACCCCTATTACTATTCAATGAGCTAGTAACCAAAGTGCTAATGAAAGATGTGATACCCGTGATACTGTTTATTCTATCTCATAAAATAGATTAGTTAAATACAAAATTATAATATTTAAGTTAAAAACAAATTTTGACCAAATATAGTCATTAGTGTTCTTTTTGGTCATCATAGTTTAATTGTTCATAGTCTCAATAGTTACAATTGAAGGAAATAATAAAATAACTAATTTGAATTTAGTGCATTTAAATAGACCTAATAAAGGATTGTATTTAGAAACCAAAAAAAAATCAAAATAGGTTTTCAAAATCTAAAAATAATATTAAACTAATTGATTGATATGTTGGTGCTCTCTCAAATGATGCTATCCTCCCGTTATATAGATGTTCGAAATCAGAAGATAATATTCAAATAATTGGAAAGTCCAACATATAAAATTTATTAATATAATCCAACTTTATCTCCATCATACATTTTCTCTATCTTGATAAAGTTTATTTAATCCTAGATAAAATTTAGAAAAATTGGCACGATCACATTGTGAACTACATCAGGTCTTTATGTCATTTTGCGTATTGAACTAACCAAAAACTTGCATCATTGGTTCTTTTTTCATTTTCTAATCAAACATTGCACACATGAGCCTGGGCAATCAGTGTTTTCTTGAAAGGCAACTAGTATCAGAGAATAAATTGTTCTAGCAAGCCCTGGAAAGCACCATGGGCTGCTTCGTAAACAACACCAACAAGTCATGGTTGTTTTCTTCATATTCAAACTTGCATCGTTGGTTCTTTTTGAATTTCTAGTCAAACATTGCATACGTGAGCCTGGGCAATTAGTGTTTTCTTGGAGGGCAACTGGTATCAAAGAATAAATTGTTCTAGCAAGCCCTGGAAAAAATCATGGGAGAGCTTATCTAGCCAAAGTGCTGCGTAAAAAGTACCAACAAGTCATGGTTGTTTTCTTCATATTCAAATAAGACATTACGGACAAGATCTTGGCCGTTTCATTTGACTTGAATGTCACCCACTCGAGCCCTTCATCGCTTGTCTATAAGGCCACTGTGAAATTGTGGGGCACCGACAACACTTGTCCCCACTCATCTCACCATTGAACACATTGTTTCCATTGATGTCCACCACCTGAACTATGGTTCAACCCCTTATAGCATAGACCATAGTGATGAGGCTGAGGTTTCCGAGAATGAGGAGGTTATAAGCGTAAATGATGCTGATGTGGCCACCTTATGGAGATAGACAACGACTTGTGATGGGTCTTCGATGTTCTCTTTGAGTCTCAAACTGTAGATTGTCTATTCGATTCCATTTCCACATCCTTATCGTTGCCTCTCTGAAATCTTAAAGCAAATTTGTTTTAAGGTGCTAAAATTTTTGTCAAATTGAGAAAGAGGTGTGACCCCAAACTCCATCAAAATCTAGCCAAAATGTTGAGTAAAAGTAACTTTAAATTCACAAGTACTCATGCTGTCCAATAGATGATTGCAGCACAAGTTAAGGTCAAACACCGATGGATAAGCACAGTGAATCCAGTGACTGACCAGCAAGAATGAATTGCCAATCACAAAATGAAATTTTTATAAGTTTTTAGCCAAACTAACCGAAAATCAAGCACCAAGGATACCCTTTCCAAGAATTTGAGACAACAACAAGGATTTGAGCCTCAATTTTTGCCAAATAGCGTAAGCCTAGCCCCACTTTCTCCCTCTTGATATCTCATTCTATTCTCAATTCTTCTATTATGATAGAAAATGAAAAGGACTCAAAAAATCTAATGTTTCTCTGAAGAAAGGAAATCGTGAAGAACACAATTTTTTTTTCTTTTTATAATTTTAAACCAAATCTATGTATTATAATAAAAATATCATCATTGTAGATTCACTGTTTACATATATATGTGTTCCTCTTCAGCAAGCAAATAGATTCTTTATGCTATCTGGATATGAAACTTTAGAATCTCCAAAAAACATTAAAAAAGCTTTACAGAAGCACCCACCGATATGCATTATTTACCCTAGTGAGGATATTAAAAAAATCACAAGTTGGGATGTTTTTTCTGCTACACCTTATACGATTGGCATGCCAAATCACGCTATGGTGCTTTTGGGATATGGAAAAACCAAAGGGAGACAATAATACTACATCGTGAAGAACAACTAGGGTCCTGTTTTCGGTGTTGATGGTTTTGCATGTATAGCTATAGATCCTAGGGTTCCAATTAATGTTTACGATCCAATAATGCAGTAAGTACAAATTATTATGTTCTATTAATTTGGGTTTCTTTTTTATTATTACAAAAAAATTCAAAGAACAGACGGATTGTTTTTAATTTTTTATTATTATTATTATTATTATTTTACGTTTGTGAATTTATAACTATATGCTTATGAAAAAGAGCATCTTCGATGCTAGCTTAGTATACAAGTTTTTGTCCCAAGAATAATGCCAATTGGTACAAACATGCTCTTGTTCTAGTTGTTTATCCTCCCTAGCTCGCTTTCTTTCGATAATATTTTTCTTTTTAAGTTCAAAAGTATTATTTTATTCTTCTTTGGCAAACTCCAACCATAAGGGGAAAAAAAAAAAAAAGTTGCAGTCTCAAAATCTCTCTTTATTCTTTGTTAGGATTGTAACTTTGCAAGAGCATATTATTTTGAGGCTTTCGTTCAATTTAATAGAATCTAGCCCGATAGGGACGTCAGTGTTTTTTTTTTTTTTTTGAGTAAATATTCGATTGTTCCTTTATATTGTACTCAATATAAAAAAAAAAATTGAGACTAACGTTTTCCACATATATATGTTTTCCTTTTGAGCAAGCAGATAGATTCTTTATGCTATCTGGATATGAAACTTTAAAATCTTCAGAAAACATTAAAAAGGCTTTACGGAAGCACCCACCGATATGCATTATTTACCCTAGTGAGGACATTAAAAAAATCACAAGTTTGTATGTTTTTTCTGCTACACCTTATACAATTGACATGCCAAATCATGCGATGGTGCTTTTGGGATATGGAAAAACCAAAAGGAGACAATAATACTACATCGTGAAGAACAGCTGGGGTCCTTTTTTCGGTGTTGATGGTTTTGCACGTATAGCTATAGATCCTAGGGTTCCAATGACTGTTTACGATCCAATAATGCAGTAAGTATAAATTATTATGTTCTGTTAATTTGGGTTTCTTTTTTATTATTACAAAAAAAAAATCAAAGAACAAACGGATTGTTTTTAATTTATTATTATTATTATTATTTTACGTTTGTGAATTTATAACTATATGCTTATGAAAAAGAGCATCTTCGATGCTTGCTTAGTATACAAGTTTTTTTCACAATAATAATGCCAATTACTACAAACATGCTCTTGTTCTAGTTGTTTATCCTCCCTACCTCGCTTTCTTCAGATAATATTTTTCTTTTTAAGTTCAAAAGTATTATTTTATTCTTCTTTGGCAAACTCCAACCATAAGGGAAAAAAATAAAAAGTTGCAGTCTCAAAATCTCTCTTTCTTCTCTGTTAGGATTGCAACATTGCAAGAGTATATTATTTTGAGGTTTTTGTTCAATATACAGAATCTAGCCGGATAGGAACGTCAGTTCTTTGTTTTTGGTAAATATTCGATTATTCCTTTATATTGTACTCAATATAAAAAAAAATGAGACTAATATTTTCCATATATATATGTTTTCCTTTTCAGCATACATATAGATTCTTTATGCTATCTGGATATGAAACTTTAGAATCTCCAGAAAACATTAAAAAGGCTTTACGGAAGCACCCACCGATATGCATTATGTACACTAGGGAGGATTTTAAAAAAATCATAAGTTGGGATGTTTTTTCTGCTACACCAAATACGATTGACATGCTAAATCGCGTGATGGTGCTTATGGGATATGGAAAAACCAAAGGTAGACAAGAATACTACATCGTGAAGAACAGTTGGGGTCCTGACTTCGATGTTGATGGTTTTGCACGTATAGCAATAGATCCTGGTGTTCTAATGACTATTTACGAACCAATAATGCAGTAAGTACAAATTATTATTTTATTTTAATTTGGGCTTCTTTTCTATTGTTACAAAAAAATTCAAAGAACAAATGGACTGTATGTTAATTTTTCATTATTAATATTATTATTTTACGTTTCTCAATTTATAGCTATATGCTTCTGAAAAAGAGCATCTTTGATGGTTGCTTAGTATACAAGTTTTTGTCCCAATAATAATGCCAATTAGTACAAAAATGCTCTTGTTCTAGTTGCTTATCTTCCCTAGCTCGCTTTCTTCAGATAATATTTTTCTTTTTAAGTTTAAAAGTATTATTTTATTCTTCTTTGGCAAACTCCAACCAGAAGGGAAAAACAAAACAAAAAAAGTTGCAGTCTCAAAATCTCTCTTTTTTCTCTGTTAGGATTGCAACATTGCAAGAGTATATTATTTTGAGGTTTTTGTTCAATATAACAGAATCTAGCCGGATAGGTACGACTGTGGTTTTTTTTTTGGGTAAATATTTGATTGTTCCTTTATATTGTACTCAATATAAAAAAAAAATGAGACTAACGTTTTCCACATATATATGTTTTCTTTTTCAGCAAGCAAATAGATTCTTTATGCTATTTGGATATGAAACTTTAGAATCTCCAGAAAACATTAAAAAGGATTTACGGAAGCACCCACCGATAGGCATTATGTACACTAGTGAGGACTTTAAAAAAATCACTAGTTGAGATTTTTTTCTGCTACACCCAATACGATTGACATGCTAAATCGCGCGATGGTTCTTATGGGATATGGAAAAACCAAAGGGAGACAAGAATACTACATCGTGAAGAACAGCTGGGGTTCTAACTTCGATGTTGATGGTTTTGCACGTATAGCCATAGATCTTAGTGTTCCAATGAATGTTTACGATCCAATAATGCAGTAGGTACAAATTATTATGTTCTGTTAATTTAGGTTTCTTTTTTATTGTTACAAAAAATTCAAAAACAGACGGATTGTATGTTAATTTATTATTATTATTATTATTATTATTATTATTATTATACATTTGCAAATTTATAACTATATGCTTATGAAAAAGAGCTTCTTTGATGCTTGCTTAGTATCAAGTTTTTGTCCCAATAATAATGCCAATTACTACAAACATGCTCTTGTTCTAGTTGTTTATCCTCCCTAGCTCGCTTTCTTCAGATAATATTTTTTTTTTAAGTTCAAAAGTATTATTTATTCTTCTTTGGCAAACTCCAAAAAGGAAAAAAAAAAGTTGGAGTCTCAAAATCTCTCTTTCTTCTTTGTTAGGATTGCAACTTTGCAAAATTATATTATTTTGTAGTTTTTGTTCAATATAATAGAATCTAGCCGGATAGGGACGACTGTGTTTTTTTTTTTTTGGGTAAATATTTGATTGTTCCTTTATATTGTACTCAATATAAAAAAAAAAATGAGAATAACATTTTCCACATATATATGTTTTCCTTTTGAGCAAACAGATAGATTCTTTATGCTATCTAGATATGAAACTTTAGAATCTCCAGAAAACATTAAAAAGGCTTTGCGAAAGCACCCACCGATATGCATTATGTACACTAGTGAGGACTTTAAAAAAATCACAAGTTGGGATGTTTTTTCTGCTACACCCAATACAATTGACATGCCTAATCTCGCGATGGTGCTTATGGGATTTGGAAAAAACAAAGGGAGACAAGAATACTACATCGTGAAGAACAGTTGGGGTCCTGACTTCGATTTTGATGGTTTTGCATGTATAGCCATAGATCCTAGGGTTTCAATGGTTGTTTACAATCCAATAATGCAGTAAGTACAAATTATTATGTTTTATTAATTTGAGTTTCTTTTTAATTGTTACAAAAAAATTCAAAGAACAGACAGATTGTTTGTTAATTTATTATTATTATTATTATTATTATTACTACTACTACTACTACTACTACTACTGTGAATTTATAATTATATGCTTATGAAAAAGAGTCTCTTTGATGCTTGCTTAGTATACAAGTTTTTGTCCCAATAATAATGCCAATTAGTACAAACATGCTCTTGTTATAGTTGCTTATCCTCCCTAGCTTGCTTTGTTCATATATTATTTTTCTTTTTAAGTTCAAAAAGTATTATTTTATTCTTCTTTGGCAAACTCCCATCAAAAGGAAAAAAAAAAAAAAATGGAGTCTCAAAATCTCTCTTTCTTCTCTGTTAGGATTGCAACTTTGCAAAAGCATATTATTTTGTGGTTTTTGTTTAATATAATAGAATCTAGCCGGATAGGGACGACTGTGTTTTTTTTTTGTTGGGTAAATATTCGATTGTTCATTTATATTGTACTCAATATAAAAAAATGAGACTAACGTTTGCCACATGCCATATTTATATGTTTGGTAGACTTTTTTTATTTTTTACTTGATCGATCTTAGTTGTTGCTATATATATATATATAGGAGTTCATTATCGGCAATTTTTTCTTTACAATTTAGGAGAGAACCGAAAAATTCAATTTGCAATTTTCAGTTTAATTTTCAGTTTCATGTAAGTTCATCAGTCATATTTAGCAAAAATATTTCATGTGATAGTTAAATTTTCTAATAAATTGATATTTAAGAATTCTAATATTTGTTTTAAGCATTTGAGTTAAGTATATAGGCTGGAAACCATTAATTTCTTGCTACTGGCACTAAAGAGATTTTAATCTCATACTTATGGTATAACAAAGCCACGTACTTATCTTTCATTCATTTTATCTTATTTTACTTTTAATCTCATTTGTTTATAAAAAATTTCTAATATATATCAAGTAACTTCATTGTTATGCTAACTTTTCTTTAACAATCTTAGTTTCCAAAATAGTCATTGAAGCTACACTATAAATATTATTTTTTTCATGCATCAACTCACTAAAGCTTAATGATTTAGAAAACTTCACATTCTTTTTATATTAATCATATGTAGCATTATTTGCAAAATTCATTTCAATGCTTCTTTAGTTCCCTTTTCAGCATGAAATTTGTTGGTATACTTAGTGAGATTATTCAAATCAAACACTTTCATTCTGTGAAAACATAAGATTCCCATACATTGAAATCACTTGCATGAATAAGAGATATCAGATGTTGTACATTCTTTGACATCCCTTTTCCAATGCTTCATAAGTATAAAGCTCATGATATGTATACACTTCCTTCATTCTCACTCCAATATACCTTATTAATTATCTTTCCAAAAGATTATACATTTTGTTGGAATACACATTAACTACATGATTAGAAATATCACTTTTTATTTTAAAACGAGGAATATCTTGTTTGCAACGATAATCATCTTCCAATTCCACCAAACACATTTGGTCAATTTTCATCTCATAGTAGTGTACAAAATTACTAAGCTCTATTGTTTTTGTAGAAATTTTATGAAAAATATTATTTGTGCTCCCACTCCTTTTGTTGACTTTATGTTTGCTTAAATCCAAACTAAAAGCTCAACACCACTTTTTTTGAAGTGTATAATTTCTTTTACTAATGAATTCCAAGATCAGATTTTTCAGTCATATATTTCGATGATGCTTGAAATTATTTTTCATAAAATATTTTTTGAACTCTATATTTGCATAATATATAGCATCCTGTCTTATAAAAATAAAAATAAAAATCCAATTTTTGACTGAGTTGACTGTGATTGGTCCTAAAAGTTTATTTTTTGTGTAGTCAAAGTTTTGCTTTTGACTTTAATACCGTTGTTTAGTTTATTTCAAAGTGTTTTATGAAAATGCTCTTGTACTTTTGAACCAAGAAATAAAGAAACTATATGAAAATAACCTAAAAGAAAATGCTTCAATTTTTATTTTTATTTTTACTTCTGCCTTGAAGAATATCTATCTCTTCTCTACCACGTTATATCAAATTCTAAAATATATATATATAACCCTTAGAAATGTAGAGCATAAGAAAATTCCATGTTGATTTTTATTTTATTTTTACCAAAAAAAAATGCTATTTTGTAATGTACTCTAAAAAAAATTCCATCGTTAAGATTACGCAGTTTAATAAAATAAAAATTGTAAAACTATGTATTTACTATAAAATGTAAAAATGCACCTGTATAAAAATAATAAAAATAAAAATAAAATCTACAAAATGAATTTGATGAAACTTACCTTTTCTAAAAATTGATGACAAAGTAACACCCAATTAACTATATGTGCGCCGAGACATGTGGGATCCAACAGTGTTGGACAATGAATTTTTTTTTTATTATTTATTTATTTTTTTTGATAATGTGTTGGGCAATAAGCTAAGAGGCATATTTTTTTTATTTTTTGGAATTAATTATAAAAGGCAATGTTGAGTGGTAGAAATTTAGGGCCCCACTTTCATGTGTTTTCAATAAAGTGATTAATAAAAACAAACAAAAGATGCAAACAGGTTGCCAGCCAACTTTAAAAGTGCTTTGGTGACACTGTATAACGATGATTACAATTGCAACACTAAAGTTCCATGACTAGTATAAAAACCAGCATCTTGGGATTTTGACAGACATAATTAAGTCCCTACAAAAATCTTTTTTGCATTATAAAATTTCAAGAATAATGACCACTGAGTACACCTTATTATTCTTGAAATCTGTCTTGTTTTGAATATAAGACTAGGCATGTACTTATCACTAAATTTACTTAAAATAAATTTACAATACACAACGGTATGCAAAATATCAAATCCCTCAAAGCCCATGTTTCCTTAGGACATAATAGTTCCAAAATTTGACTTTTGAAAACTGATGATTCTGTGGAAAGGCTGTGTTCTAAATTTTGGATAGAAATTTATTTGACACTATTTTATTAATTTACTTATTTTTCAATAACACCACTACTAATTTCGTTTAGATGGTACCATTTGGTGGGCTATTGGACCAACACCACCCAAAGATGTCTTTAAAGATAATACTAGATAGTCTGTAAACTTCATCATTATGATAAATAAAAAATTGTGTAACAGTTGTCTTTTAAAGTTTGTGCGCACATTTTAAAAGGAAAGATAAATGAAGAAATTTTTATTCCATGAGAAGAGGAATATTTCTTCTCAAATTCACCATGGGAGTTGGTGCAAAATTGGAGTAATTAATTTGTTTTGAATTTCAGTGTACTGAGTTTGAATTTGTCGGAGAGAAAAAAGTTTAAGAATGTTAATACAAGATTTGAAATTATTCTTGTACATGATAAGTTTAAAAATAGATAAATTATAATTTAGTTATATATATTTGACAAATTATCACTTAGTTAAAAAAAATAATCTAATTAAAATTATTACATAGTTTATTTTAAAAAAAAAAATTGAAAAACATAGTTTAAAAAAAATATATAGATTAAAATATTTGAAGTCTTCAAATTAATTTTTATAAAATCTTCCAAAAACAATAATTTGCAAAACAAAAAAGAAAGACAAATATTTAAAAGTAATTTAACTTTACTAAAGGAATAATGATAATTTAGACTGTCACATGAAATATATATGTATTGGAAAAAATTATTTATATATATAAAGAATAAAAATTTACTTTCTACTGCTTAATTTTTTTTAAAAATAACAACTCAAGAAAAATAAATATTTAAAAGTTATTTAACTTTACTAAAAATATAATGATAATTTAAACTATCACAATAAATATATATCAACTTATATTTCTAAAAAAAATAGTAAATCAACTTCTTTTAAAAAAAAATATTAAAAAAAATAAAGACCACCTTCTCAAATTTTAATAAAAAATAAAAATAAAAGAAAATCTCATATTTCAGTATAGTCCTGAAAAAATGGGACTACCGTGACCCATGTGAAGAGATGGGTTAAGCTTATCCCGAGTCCCAAAACTCATCTCTTCCCTGCAACGCGAGTTTGTGATAGAAATTTCAGCAGCAATATTCTCCAACTTAAATCAGTTCCTTCTCCACTCCTTCATTGATTCACTATCATTCATGTTAGCAATAACAAACTCATCACAAGTTAAATCTGAAAAACTCATTTTGAATAAAGAATTAAAATAATAATATTAAGTTTATTAAAATATTAATCAAATTTATTTAATTAAATGATATGGGAGATAAAGTATTAATATTAATTAGTTTATTATTTTTATTTATTTATCCTAAAAGTTCATTTATTTAGTTACGTTAATATGTCAGCCACGAATATCATCAACAATAAACAATCTAAATAAATTTAATTAATTAATTTTGATTAATATTTTAGTATTTATAACACTACTTATTTACAAAATGCAAATTACCAATTATAGTACAAATAAATAAATGAATAATAATAATAGGATAGATTAAATTATTTTATTAATTCAAATTTTTTAAATTTTTGTCCAATTTGATGTTCAACCAAATATATTTTACATAGTATCTAGTTTTATCCAGTCCCGATTTATCCTAATTTGAAATATTTATACTGTCGTATTCTATATACCTAACAGTTTTTGAAAGACTGTATTAATTTATCCTTAGTTTACATTTCTTACCTCGTATTCTCTGCAATTAAACCCAAGCAAATGGACAGGTTTAACTTGCACAATCTTGAAATTCCCCATCGGTGGTGGGTCAATATTTATTTTATCCAATTATTTTTATTTTATAGGCTAAGTTGAATTGTAGTTTCTCACGTTTGACCTAATTCCAGATTAATCTCTCATAAAATTAACATTTTTTAACTATAGTCCTAATTTTTTTACATTGTTAAATATTATTTACTCTTTCTCCTGAATAACTAGTTAAGTTACTTTTATACCCTTAAAATGTCCTTTAAAGTTACTTTTATACCTATACCCTTATTTCGAATTTTTTTTAAAAGAAAAATAATTCTATAGTGTATGCAAAAAATTAATGAAATAATTTCAAAGTAATTTCTTTACTGAATATAATTAAATGAGTTTTGAAAATCAATAATATTTTTTTAAATGAAAGTATATAAATTATGAATTAATATATTTATTACCAAATGAATTAAAATTTAATAACCTTTAATAATCAATTACTTTTCAAATAAAAATCAAATCCTTTACTAATTTATAAATAGATCTAAAATCATAATAATTAACTTCTTTTTTTAACTTTTCTGAGCAAAAATACAACTATTTTTTTATTAGAAAAATATTTTATTGTATATCACGTTTTCCAATGAATATCAAGTTTTTATCTTATTTTTAGGTTGTTCAATTACTCTTAGAGCATTTGGCTAGGTGAATTGTTAAAAAAATAAAATAAAATAAACCTGATGTATGATATAAATAGACAATATTGTGAAAAAAATTTCTCCAATGATTATGTGAAAAAAACTTTATCAAATTGACGAGGAAAAAAAAAAAAAAAAAAAAAACGTCAACTGAGCTCTACAACCTCTACTTATGAAAAATTTGTTAAATAAAGTGAGTAAGCAATTTAATATCTCCCTTTCTTCTCCTTTATCATTTTTCTTATCCTCGCTCCCAAAATGACATCTCTCTCTATCATTTTATTTCCTTCCAAAACGCCAACTCTTTCATCTCCTTTCACAAGCAATGTGCATATCACATTTTTCTAAAATTGCATATATGTTAAAGCACGATAATTTTTTTAGCAAGAAGCATTTGCTCCTCACCTACTTAATGTGCATGATTACTTGTTAGGACCTGCAGTGGCTTTAGTGGGGGGGGGTACATCGTTGCATGGGCCATGCATCCAAATGAGTATTTGACTAAGTCTTGGGTTTGATTTTGTTATTGAGTTTGTTATTTCTTTATGTAGTTTCTTATTTATTTTAGTGGATAGGTTGTTACTGTCAGTTTATTTTCCATAGGTTAGTGGGTTGTTAATCGTAGGCTAGTGGGTTGTTAATTGTTATATTGTTGATTTTGTTGTTGGCATATAAATTGGAAGGATGAATAATGAAGAAGGCAAGCAATTTTTCAAAAAACACATCTTCTTCTTAATTTCTAAATTATGTTCTTATCAATGGTATCAGAGCCAGGTTCCGTGATGGATACTCGAGCTCGCACGAATGCTAAATTCTGTTTTGAGATGAGCGACGCCTTAGAAAGACATGAAACAAGCATCGGCCAGGTGAACGCAGCTTTACAAACAGTCTTAGCGGAGCTCCAATCACTCTGTGTTGCAACACAGTCACCGTGACAAGCTCTAGAAATCAACCCTTTCTCACAAGAAGAGATGCCCAGCTACGGTCATGATTTCCACCAACCAATGCCTAAGCTCATGTTCCCCTGATTTGATGGTGAAGATCCTCAAGGATGGTTATTCAAGGTGGAACACTACTTTGAATATCAAAAATGTCTCCCCGGAGCAACAAGTCGCACTAGATTCTTACCATTTTGAATGACTATCACTTCAATGGCAACGATGGAATGCAAAAATCCGCAGTCCCATAAGCTATCATGAATTCACGAAAGCTTTACTCTGTCGTTTTGGGCCATCGGATTTTGAAAACCCCTCTGAGGCATTAACTAGGCTTTGCTAAACAACGTCGGTAAAAGCCTATCAAGAGGCCTTCGAGAAAATTTCCCACCAAGTCGATAGGCTACAGGAGACGTTCCTTATTGGATGCTTCATAGCCAGCCTAAGCGACGATGTACGCCTTGATGTCAAGATCAAACAACCATAAACTTTAGCAGAGGCTATAGGTGTAGCTCGTCTGGTAGAGGAAAGAAATTCAGCCTACCAGAAATTTGCACCTACTTCCAGATTACCAGCTGCATTGGGAACTAACCGAGCAATAACAACACCGACGGCTGGCATACTCAAACCACCACCACATCGAGTAGGACCAAACGAAAGAATGACAAATGTGCGACGAATCTCCGCCCAAGAAGCCAAAGAACACAGAGAGAAAGGGCTGTGTTATTACTGCAACGAGAAGTTTTCTCTCGAGCATTGGTGTGTACGACCTCAATTATTCATGATTGAAAGTGTGGAAGGAACATAAGAGGATGAACCGACAGCAAAAACCATGGAAGAAACAGACATTGAACAAGTATCTGAAATCTCTTTCCATGCCATTGCCGGAATTGAGCATCTTCAGACGATATGGGTCAATGGCAATATCTGACAAAAGGAGATGATGGTACTCATCGACGGAGGGAGCACCCACAATTTCATTGATCAAGCAGTGGTGACAAATTCATAATTCCGGTGGAACGCAACAAACGATTCCACGTAATGGTCGCCAATAAGGAAAGCATCAAATGTGCAGGCCAATGTCATTCCATTTCCTTACAAATTCAAGGATGCCCAGTCATGGCTGATTTCTATGTGCTACCTGTTGCTACTTTCCCTCTAGTTTTGGGGGTTCAATGGATGAAGACTCTAGGACCAATTCAAACTGATTACCGCACACTCACCATGCAGTTTGAAAAAGATGGGCTTCCCTATTGTTTCCAAGGAATTCGGCAGCAAGAGTTAGAAGTCTAGTCCAACAAGGACTCTCACGGGCAAGTTTTCTTTATTCAACAATTATCTCTAACTGCCCCCATAGAATCAGCCTCCACCAAATCCTCTCCTTACTCTTCCGACTTGGCTAAACTCCTAAACGGGTTCTAACAACTCTTTAAGAGTCCACATTCCCTTCCACCAAAAAGACCCCATGACCATCAAATTTCCCTTTTGCCAAACACTTAGCCAGTCAATGTAAGACCCTATCGAATGCATGGTACAGGAGCTACTTGCATATGGTTTAATCCGACCAAGCACGAGTCCATTTTCATCTCCGGTACTTCTCGTAAAGAAGGCGAATGACAATTTGCGCTTCTATGTCGACTACCAGACCCTCAAGCTGTCACCATGAAAGACAAGTATCCTATCCCTGTGATTGACGAGTTGCTCGATGAATTAAATGGAGCTCAGTATTTCTCCAAACTCGATTTATGCTCCGGCTACCACCAAATTCGAGTTTGGAACGAAGATATTCCAAAGACGACGTTTCGAACACATGAAGGTCATTATGAATTCATTATGATGTCTTTCGGACTAACCAACGCCCCTGGCTACCTTTCAAAGCTTAATGAACGACATCTTTCGGCCATTCTTGCGCCATTTCATCCTGGTATTTTTCGACGACATTTTGATTTATTCCCAATCATGGGCAGAACATCTAGAGCATCTTTAAACGGTACTCTCCATCCTGACATCCAACAATCTATATGTCAATGGAAGTAAGTGTAATTTTGGGGTGACTACAGTGGCATATCTCGGCCATATTGTGAGCCAAAATGGAGTTGTTGCGGATCCAGCAAAGATACAAGCCATGTAAGATTGGTCCATTCCGAAAACAACACGCGATGTACGAGGATTCTTAGGATTGGTCGGGTACTACCGGAAGTTCATTCGACATTTCGGCGGCATCGCAGCACCAATTACAAGGCTATTAAGCAAACACGGGTTTGAGTGGGATGAAGCCGCCGACACCGCTTTTCACACCTTGAAGCATTCCCTCACTACCGCACTGGTTCTTGGACTCCTATATTTTTCCAAGCCGTTCCTTATTGAGTGTGATGCTAGCAGGATGGGGATAGGTGTCGTTTTTACCCAAAAAGAGCGACCAATTGCTTATTATAGCGAAGCACTCAAAGGCACCACTTTAGCACTTTCAACATATGAGAAGGAAATGATCATCATCGTGAAGTCGTTGCGAAAATGGCAACCTTATCTCTTGGGTAAGTCCTTTACAGTCCGCACAGATCAATGGATCTTGAAATATTTACTCGAACAGCGGATTACAACCCCATCCCAAGCTAGATGGCTACTAAAACTACTTGGTTATGACTACCAGGTGAAGTATCAAGCAGTTGACTCTCTTTCACGGGTTGCAATGCATTTTATGTCCATCTCTAAACCACAAGCGGGCTAGTGGAGTCAGTTACAAGAAGAATGTGACCTTTTTTATTCCAAGCTGACAATCCAACCGCACCTCATTCAAAAGGATGGCATCTGATTTTCCTATGGCAAGGTACTATTAAGTCCTACTTCCCCACTAATACCACTAGTTTTGGCCGAGTGCCATTCTTCTCTTATCGGCAAGCATTTTGGATTCCATAAAACCTTTTCACGGCTCCGGAGTGATTTCCATTGGCTGGATATGAGGCAATCGGTCAAGCTATTCTTGAAACAGTGTGAAGTATGTCAATGATGTAAAATCGAAAATTTGGCTCCAACCGGATTACTACAACCTTTACCGATTCGTGATTGGATTTGGACTGAGATTTTGATGGATTTCATTGAAAGCCTTCTGCTATCTAGTGGATTCTCTGTGATTATGGTGGTCATCAACCGACTCTCTAAGTATGCACATTTTGTCCCTCTGTCTCACCCATATACTGCACTCAAAGTAGCAAAGGCTTTCGTTCAGAATGTAGTTCGACTTCAAGGCATGCCCATTTTAATTGTTAGTGATAGAGATAGAATGTGTTCGTAAGTAATTTCAAGCGCACACTCTTTGAACTCCATGGGACTAAGCTTTGTATGAGTACCAGCAGCCACCCGCAAACCGACAACCAAACTGAAGTGGTGAACCGAACGTTGGATCAATATCTCTGGTGTTTTACAGGTGGGCAGCCTCATAAATAGGCAGAATGGTTGTCGTGGGCCGAGTTTAGTTATAACACTGCTCAGCATTCGTCTACGAGGGTGTCTCCATTTGAGGTTGTATATGGGGTTCTGCCTCCGACACTTTTGCGATATGTTCTGGGAGTTTTCAAATTGGATGCTATTGATTCTTACATGTGTGACCAAGACTCTATTCTATGGGATCTACGTAGGCATTTATTACAAGCCAGGATAGGATGCAAGCTCAAGCTTATCGGCACCACCGCGACCTTGTCTTAGACGTGGGAGATTAGGTCTATCTCAAGCTGCAGCCATATCTACAAACTTCGGTGAATTTTTTATCATCCATGAAGCTGTTGCCACATTTTTACGGCCTTTTCCAGATTGTGGAATGAATAAAGGCTGTGGCTTACCGGTTGGAGTTGCCGGCTGGTTCTTGGATCCATAATGTGTTTCACGTCGGCCTACTTAAGAAATGTATGGGTCAATCCCCGGCTACCATACATGATCTTCCTCCTACTGCTGAGGATGATACCATTCTGCCCCAACCAAAAGCAGTGCTACAGCGTCGCATCATACGTAAAGGCCGATACCGTCCGAAGACGGAGATTCTAGTTAAGTGGCATAGAACTCTTGCAAAAGACGCCACTTAGGAGAACGCCTGGCATCTTGGTAGATAGTATCATGGCTTCCTTGAGGACAAAGAACCTTTAAGATGGGGCAAATGTTAGGACCTGTAGTAGCTTTAGTGGTAAAGGGAGGGGGGTTTACGTGGTTGCATGGGCCATGCAATCAGAGGAGGCTTTGACTAAGTCTTGGGTTTCATTTTGTTATTGAGTTTGTTATTTCTTTAAGTAGTATGTTATTTCTTTCAGTGGATAGGTTGTTACTATCAATTCCTTTTTCATAGGTTAATGGGTTGTTAATCGTAGGCTAGTGGGTTGTTAATTGTTATGTTGTTGGTTTTGTTGGTGGCCTATAAATTGGAAGGATGAACAATGATAAGGCAAGCAATTTTTCAAAAAACACCTCATTTTCTTAATTTTTAAATTATGTTCTTATCATTACCTCGTGAATCCAAACACTCAATAAGCCAACAAGCTACGCTACCAAAGTTCCAATAGAAATCTTAGAAAAAAAAAATAGAGATCCTCTCAAGACTGAAATATTTTGGCTTCTTGCTTTTACTTTTTAGGCTCCCATTTACCCTTATCTTTCTGTTGTTTTCTAATTTCCTTTTTTTTTTCATTTTAGAAACTATTTCTTGGAGATTTATAATTTTCATAAAATCTTTAATAATATGTATTCCAATTTAGTTTGAGTCCCTTAATAATATAGAGATGTTGTGGTGGTTGCTACAAAAAAAAGGAAACGACGACAAGCCACAAAGAAATCTTGAAGAAAGCAAATAATAAAAACGGGGAATAACAATAATAAAATAAAATAGAATAAATAAATCATTTAGAATATTACTTATTATCGTTCATTTTTATTTTAAACAAAATTCATTAGAGAATAACTTTAAATATTCAATGTATATTAAATAGACATTATGTCATATAATAGACATAATTTCTATTCTTTGTGCCACATAAACTCCAATGAACATAATTACTTAAGATGCTCTTACACTTTTTAAATGTTAACTCCAACAAAATCACTCACAGCAGAGGTTACAAATAAAAATTGTAAAATATGATAAATGAATCTTACAGGGGTGTATTCAATCATGACTTTGGATGACTTCTATCTGTTTAAAAAGTTGGATGTATTTAATTAAGACTCTTAAAATATTTTAAAAGTCATGGTGTATTCAATTAAGACTTTTATAAACTTTTAAAAAGTCTTCAAAAGTTATGAGGTATTTAATTAGGACTTTTTAAAAGTCCATAAAATTTATAGGTATTCAATCTAA